>JABAYD010000394.1:0-33310 GCA_014822095.1 Diplotaxis tenuifolia
AATCGATCGATGTCAAGAGTGCTACATCGATCGACAACCTCTTCCTCTCGCGAGGCAGACAGACAGCTCATCAGTAAAACATGCATAACTTCTGCTATCGAATGCTGATTGACCTCAAACTGGCGGAATTGCAAAGCTAACTCAACGCTTTATCCTGTGTCCAAAGATGAGCACAATCTAACAGTCGGAAGGTCTCCATCTATAGCTAGACGTATGACACGTCTGTGCAGTTCTGCACTTAAAAAGTTTTAAAATCACTATATTTCTCCAGAACGTACATGAACCTGTAAATACTCTAAAAAACTCCAAAGAATAATAATTATAGCTTAAAACATTATATACTATGGCTAAAAGTGGGTCAAATCCATGGTATATCATGGGGTTGAGATTGAAGGCATAGGGACTATTCGTCTCAGTGATACTATGATCCTTCAGAATGTTCTTGATTTTACACTAAACTTGTTGAGTGTAAGCCAACTCACCAAAGATTTGGGATACAGAGTTAGTTTTGATCAGGATTCCTGTCTAATATAGGATCCTATGAAGGGATTGTTGATTGGGAAGGAAGAGTAAATCTCAAACTTGTACGTGATGGACACATTGGATTTGGAAGGACCAGCTTCTCTTCAAGAGGCACTTTATGTGCTAATGTTGTAATTGATGCACATTTATGGCACAATAGTTTAGGCCATCCTTCTATGTTAAAAAAAACTCTATCATAGGTGTTCTTGGTCTTAAACAGAAGAACAAATAACCTTTCCACTGTCCAATTTGTCCTCTCACTAAGCAAAAACACCTCCCTTATCAGTCTCACAAAAATCTTTGTGATAATGCTTTTGATCTTATGCATATTGATACATGAGGTCCGTTCTTAGTCTCTACTTCAGAAGGTTATCGTTATTTCCTCACCATTGTGGATGATCACACACGGGTGACATGAATTTATCTTGTCCGAACCAAAGATGAGGTTTTGACTGTTTTCCCGGAATTTATTCAGATGGTTGGGACTCAGTATAAGGCAGTGGTCAAAGCAGTGAGATCAGATAATGCTCCTAAATTGAAATTTGTGGAGTTTTATAAGAAGAAAGGTATTGTTCCTTACCATTCTTGTCCTGAGACACCAGAGGGAAATTCTGTTGTTGAGAGGAAACATCAACACATTCTCAATGTTGCTCGTGCCTTAATGTTTCAGTCAAAGGTGCCATTGGAGTTTTGGGGTGATTGTGATCTTACTACAGTGTTTATCATCAATTGGCTTCCTTTTCCCCTTCTCAAAGATAGGACACCATATGAGCTTTTAATTCACAAGAAGGTTGAATATGATGCTTTGAAAGTTTTTGGTTGCTTGGCTTATTGTTCTACTTTAACAAAGAACATAAAAAAATTTCAGCCTCGATCCAACAATGTGTTTTCTTGGGTATCTTGCAGGATACAAGAGATATAAGCTTCTGGATTTGGATACTAATCAAGTGCATATCTCAAGAAATGTCACGTTTCATGAGGATATCTTTCCTTACACTAAAGATGCTTCTGAGACTTATGATGATTTGTTTTCTTCCGCTACAACATCAGATTATGTTTTTTCAAGTTCTGATGATGATTCACCGCCCACTTCTGGTTTTCTTGTGGCTGAAGCTTCTACTTCATCTGTTCCTCAGTGTTCCTCTCATGACATTCCTATTACTTCTGATGATAAAGCTCAGAGTAAAATAATTTCTAAGCTTATGCACATCTTCAGGATTATTACACCAATATTGCAGAGAGTGATACACCAATACCTTATCCTCTCTTTGCATACATGTCTTATGATAGTCTTTCCGAAGATTACAAAGCTTATGTTTGTGCAGTGGATTTGATTCCAGAACCCACAAGTTTTACTCAAGCTAAGCGATTTGATGAATGGTTGCAAGTTATGAATTAAGAACTTATTGCTCTGGAAAGCACATATACATGGACTGTGTGTTCTCTTCCACCTGGTAAGCATGCCATTGGATGTAAATGGGTCTACAAAATTAAGATCAATCCAGATGGTACTATTGAGAGATATAAAGCTCTCTTGGTAGCAAAAAGATATACAAAGGAAGAAGGTGTTGATTTTGCTGAAACCTTCTCACCAGTGGCAAAGATGACAACCGTTAAAACTCTCCTAGCTGTGTTTGGAGAAAAGAAATGAAGTCTTACTCAGTTGAACATCTCAAATGTTTTTTTGAACGGTGATTTGGATTAGGAAATTTACCTGACGTCACGTCCAGGTTATACACCAAAAGAGGGGGAAACTTTGCCACCTAATGAAGTGTGCAAATTGCAGAAATTACTATATGGCTTGAAACAAACTTCTAGACAATGGTTCTTGAAGTTTAGTGGTACTCTTGTTAATCTTGGCTTCTTGAAACCCAACTCTGATCATTCTCTTTTTATTCGCCGCAATAGAGGAATCTATACGGTTGTATTAGTCTATGTTGATGACATCATTATTGCAAGTAATGATAATGCGGATGTTGATAAACTAAAACAAGACTTGAATGATGCTTTCAAGATACATGATCTTGGTTATTTGAAGTATTTTCTTGGTCCTGAGATAGCAAGATCTAACAAAGGAATCTCTGTTTGCCAACGAAAATACACCTTGAGTCTTTTAGAAGACACATGTCTCTTAGCTTCCAAGCCATCTCTGATTCCAATGGATCCTCACGCTAAACTTTGCATGGATTCAAAGGAACCTCTTCTTGATGATCCAGCTTCATACCGAAGGCTAGTAGGACGTCTAATGTATCTGACAATCACCTGACCAGACATTACGTTTGTTGTCAACAAGCTTTGTCAGTTTACATCAGCTCCTAAGAATTCACACCTTCAAGTAGCTCTTAAGGTTCTTCATTACTTGAAAGGAACGATTGGTCTTGGTTTTTTCTGCTCAGTGGACTCTGATTTTATCCTCAAAGCTCTCACTGATGCTGATTGGGCTTCTTGTTTGGATTCAAAGCGTTCAACTCCTGGAAGTCAAAGAAACAGCAGACCGTGTCTCATTCATCTGCAGAATCAGAATACAGAGCCATGGAGTGTGGTTCGCAAGAAGTTATCTGGTTGATGCCCCACAGTTTGGTCCGATTGCTTTCTACTGTGATTCAACTGCAGCTATTCACATTGCCAACAATCCGGTTTTCCATGAAAGGGCCAAACCCATCAAACTAGACTGTCATCAAGTCAGAGAATGTTTGGTGTGTGGTTTAATCAAACTTCTTCATGTTCGAACCAACAACCAAATTGCAGATATCTTTACAAAGGCTCTCTACTCTCCTCAGTTCTATTCTTTGGTGGGTAAGATGGCTCTGAAGTCCATCAATTTGCCATCTTGAGGGGGAATATTAGTATAGAACCGTTAAATTCAATGTTGGTTTATTTCAGTTCATGATTAAGTGTGTAAACCGGTCAATGAGCTCTCCTTACAAGCTCACATGTAAACACTCTTTTACGTTTAATCGAAATAGAAAGTTGTTATGGTGTCATCTTCTTCTCAGATTCATGATCACTAAGACTATCAAATACAAAATTGGGTCATTGATTATCTTTTTGCCAGTACTACGGTTAAACCTACTCATCATTTTTATGTATGTTCGGTCTCCCCACCAGTTTCGATACTTTTATGACTTTAGCGAATCTTAGGAGAATAGTATGCCCAATCATCATGACGAGAAGCCGAGAAAATATAATATACTCCCAAACGTTGAGCACGCTCGGTTTTATTAAATTTTTCGCTTAAAAGGGCCTTATTTTTTGTAAAAATTGAAGTCAATGTCCATAGTTTTTTAATGTAAACCGTATACATTAAGGTTTGAGAAAAGAAAAAAACTAAGCACAAGGCCGAGTTGATATTTTAACTAAAATTTATTCATAAATAGAACCTTTACCAGGAATTGAAAAAGTAAGACTCTGATTAACCGAAGAAACAACAATTTCTAGGTTAACGATGAGATTGCTAAGCTTACATGTAGATCTGAGATAAGAAAAGACGAAACGAACATGAAAAAGAAGAATGAGGGAGCAAACTATCAACTCTAGTGGGCACTAGTTACTATGTAATTATAAATTTGAGATTTCATGGCATCGGCGTTTCCAAGACCAGCAACAGATCCGTCACCAGTTACCATCAGATATAGCAACCTACGGTTTTTTTCCTGTGGCCACAAACACTAACTTCGAAAAAATGTCTGACACAGATAGTACAAATCATGTTGATTATACAAACATCTTTGTAAATCTCTCAAACATTACTGAAATTCAAAAATGTATAAAATGGCTTTGAAGAACCTTTATCAACCACCATGGTTTTAAGTAATCAATTGAGAACTAAGAAGAAGAAGAACTGCAAATTTTCATGACAATACTTCTACGATGATAATGCTCTCTCATTTATCATTTCATCAACATAACCAGAGCCAGCATGAAGGAAGGCGTTTATTTTGTCAACAACAAGGGAATGTTTTTAAAAATTGCAATGGGCCCCTATAGTCTACATGACAATGGGAGTAGGGGTAGCAAAGTCGAAAAACATCACGCTCATCCGGGAAACAGATGAATTTGGTAGATTGCTGAATATGCTCCTCATCCGGGAAACAAATGAGTTTGGTAGATTGCTAAATATGTCAAACTTCGTTGGTGTGGATCCTATTTTTTTTTCAAATTGGATAAAAAACAAGGAAAAGACACAAATTAAGGCTGTACCCATAACAGTGGATAGAAAGAAAAGTTGTATAGTAATGGGCATTGGTTAATGACGAAAACAACCATTCCAACTTACACAATCAACTTTCATCGAGTTTTGGTATGTAGGATTTATAGGTGTATTAAAATTAATTAGATTTTGCTAAGATTATGTATAGATATTTTGTAGATATCAGAGGATATTATCAGATTGCATCGGTAAAGAAAACATAAACAGTACCAACTTCAAATTAGTTTTCATCCACATATTCTCTGACTCGAGAGCGCATGCCAAAACTTAATCAAGCACAAATATTTGTCTCCTCTCTTTACAAGAAATGTGTAAATATACAAAAATAATAATGTCAAAACTAATATCATTAACCCGACATGTAAAATGTTTTAGTTATCTTCTTCACTATTGTGTTCCATGAAATTTAAGACCCGATTAGGTAGACTAGACAAGTCCATGTTGGTTCAGTAAGTTATCTAGCTAACATGGACAGACTTATTGTTACAACTTTCATTGGACGGTTATCGGTACTAGTGACCATGCAAATATGATAATACCAAGCTATAATTGTATAGTAATCCGGGCCAACAATGTTTAGTTCAATGACAATGTTTGGCTACCTTGTACATCAAAAGATCTACTAAATACATTAGACGATTAATAGATATTTTGGCTATGCAAAACCAATAATGGCAAGCTATTATCATTAACCGACATGTAAAATGTCCAATTATATTTTTCACTATTGTAGTATCTAAATCGTGAACCAAAAATTCTAAACCATAAACCTTAATCCCTAAACCCCAAACCCTAAAACCTAAGGACAAACCCTAGAAACTAAACCCTAAAACTAATCCCTCACCCACAATCCTAGACCCTAAACCCTACAAATTAAACCTAAAAGTAATCCCTTACCCCTCAACCCCTAAATCCAAAACCTAAACCCTTAAGTGTAAACCCTAAGCCCTACCCTTAAAAACTAAACCCCTAAACCCTAAAGCGGAAGGGTGCACGATAAACAGTTGTGTTAAAGACATTACCCTAAGCCCTAAAGCAATGACCAATCCAAGTAGACTCGACTGGTCTATATATGTTGGTTCGATAAGTTGTCTAGCTAACATGGACACAATTATGTCTAAAACTTTCATTGGACGGCTATCAGTACTATTGGCCATGCATATATGATAACAGCAAGTTATTACACAGTTACTAGTAATTTTGTCGACGTGTACAAACTAAAGTGTAAAAAATAATGTGTACAAAACCTAACTAAAAATAATAGTACCTTGCAATAAGAAAGGTTAAACATCTAAAATTTACTCATTATCACCAACGCTGGCTTTAACTTATGGTTGTCGAAAGGTAGAAAATGAAGATAAAAAACAACGTTTACTCAATTTTTGAAGATGAAAAAGTTTATATATTTTCGATTGTTTTATGCAACTGAACATATTAACCGCATTTTATTGTAAAAACTAAACATTACATTTGATGTTACAAAATTTGTTATTAGATATTAGAAATATTAGCAGACTAATATTGAATTTAGCAAACATCATATAAATTAGATATTAGAAATGTTAGCAGTATAGGATAACACATTGTTTAGCCGGTTATCCATACTAGTGACAACTTACAAGTACACTTTTTTTTGTATCCACAATAGTTGTTTGCCAGGATATAAATAGTTTAACAAGAAATACATATGATTAATCTGCTACAAATTAATTTAACTTTGTGTTTTTAACAAATACATTTGTTGCAATAAGCGACAGACTTATCTCTTAATCATCATTACACAACGGCTGAGGGCATCACCGGAGACGCAGCGGTAGAGACTTCACCGGAGACGCAGTGGCTGGGAGCTTCATCGGAGACTCAGAGGCGGAAAGTTCAACCAGAGATGTAGCTTCACCGAGACGCAGCGGTCGAGAGCATCACCGGAGATGCATTGGAGGTGGTGACATTGAGATTTCAGTAAGCCACCGGAGCTTGATTTTTATCAGTTAACTGCTGGAGCTTCTCGTCGCTTTGTAACGTTTCTTCCATTCCTGCACAACAACCATTGACCCAAACAAAAAATTGAAGTGCCAAAAAATAACATGTGAGCTTTGACATAGTGCTGCTAACTCCTCATTACCTTCCATTTTCAAAGATAAGCAATTGTATACTCGGGACTGTAAGAAAATGGATTTCAGCTTCAAAGAGTTTAGCGGGAGAGATGAGAGAGGAAGAGGCGAGCCGATATTGAAACCAAAAAGTATTGTAATAGTTGTTTGACTCTGTAATATCCACCACGAAAAATATAGTATGCAGAGGATAAAATCTTATAAAATATTTTAGCAAGATTTTGCCTATACGTGACTATAGTCTACATGAAAATGGGAGTAGGGGTAACATCATGCTCATCCGGAAAACAATGGAATTTGGTGATAGCTAAATATGTCAAATTTCGTTGGTGTGGATCCTAATTTCTCTTTTTAAGGGTATATTAATAAAATTATGTCACAAATGGTAGAGGTATTTATCAAATTCTACCTGAAAACTATCATATATTACCATGTCCATACGAACTTACTCTCATATTCCTTTTATCTATATAATGAAAGTTAGTTACCAGTTTTCCCATGAATTGAAAATTTGAAGATATACATCCATGAATTAAAAGTTCAAAATAAGTTCACACCCAGACTATGATTAAGTTTGGTTTATTGTATATCAATACTAGGGTAAACCCGCCCTACGGGCGGACGACTACATAAACTAACAATATCAATTATTTTAAAGTGTAATTTTGTTTTTAACTTAAAATAGTATCAAGATATTTTAAAGTGTAAATTTGTTTTTAACTTACAGCAATTATCTGTGTATTTTATTCCTTCATTTTAGAAATTACAAACTTGCCTAACTATAATAAAATATTAAAAATGTAATTATTTACTTTTATTTTAGTTTAACTATCTTAATAAGTCATATATACTTGTTTTATGTATTAACTTGTTTTTTATTTACGTATTTTCTTTAAAATTAATGATTTACACAATATAAATAAATAACTTATTCTTTGTAACTAAAACTATTTTACGACAGAAAAATAGATAATAAGAAACTATCATTACTATTTATACATATACATGTCTGTTAAAATCTTATATATTATTATATAGGGTTGGCCTGCACGTACTTATATATATGTTTGTTTAGTTTTTTCTTTGAAAATTTATATGTTATGGTTTAGTTATACTTTTTTTTTATAAGCAACTTTTGGTTGTTCGTTAGGTTTGCATTTGGATGTTTTGATTGTGTAAATGTGCTCAGCTCTTGAAAATGTAGTTTGTGATAAGTGATTCTCGTTGGACGATCGGGAGAATAATTCATACTGATGTGGGTGAGTTTGACCGATGGTAAAGTTAATTAAGTTTTAAAAAAAACTAGTGATCATAATTAAACTTATTAATTATATAATTTTCTATAAAAATATGTTCAAATTTTCATTATTAAGAATGTTACTTTATTTATATACGACACCTACAAAATATTTATAGACTATTATATATATTAGTACCAAAATTATTAAAACTATTATGGAATTAGTTTATTTTATTTATAAAAAAGGTTACCAATGGATTAAAAATGTCATTGATTATTAAAATGTTAATGGACTATTAATTGTTGTATTAATATATATGGCTTAAATAGTTAATGAAAAGAGAAAATTAAAAAACAGCAGAAATTAATAATCTAATCAAACTAATATTAAAAGGGTGATATCAAGCCTATAGAGAGTTAATGCCACGTATGATTATATATTCAGACAAATAGAAAAGAGCCAGCTGTCTCATCTAGCCTAATGCATCCTTCTTTAACCAGTTTCGTTGCCGTAGCCTTTTCTACTTCCTCCATCCTCTTCTTCGCCTTTCAGCTTCCCTTTGAGTTATTTGCTATTCAGCTTCTCCTACTCACACTCATTAAATCAAAATCAACAACTCCACAAAGTACTATTCGACTTCTCCTTCAGTTCCCTCACCATCGCCCTTTCACTAATTTGTATATTCAAAACATGGCCATAGTTGATGTTCCCTTGCGTTGGAGCCGTGTCCAGGTTTGTGAAAAAATAGATAATTCTTGATTTTACTGTAAACATCATCTTTTGGTCACTGACGTCATGTGATAGTTGGTGTTACTTATCTTTCTGGTTTTACAAGTTCAAGGATCAATAAGTTTGTCAAATGGTGGAGAGTTAAACTTTGGTCTTCCTCGTTATGCTTCTTCAGAATTTGAATTTTTTGCTGAGGAACTCTTGATGAGCAATTCTGCTATCAAGGTACACTACAAATACTGGAAAACAACATGAATTTTGAATATTTTTTCAGGCTTTTTTAAAAAAATTCTTAGATCTACTATGTGGATCTCTATGCTGTATATCAGGTGTTTGGGGCTTTAAGAATGAATGTCAAGGTGCTTTTTATGTTGAAGTCAAGAATGTTTATTGATGGTGGTGGTGTGACAATTTTAGGAACTTCAATGCTTGAAAATAGTAACTTATTAGTGCTCAAGGTATAATTCTAATCATATTTATTATTTAGTAATTTGTACTTCATCTGTCTGCTGAATTGTAGACGATTTTGATGTTCTACAATGTGTTTTTTTCTTTTATGAAGGTGTCATCAGTGATACAATCCAATGGAAACCTTGGAGTACATGGACATGGTCTGTTAAATCTAACATGCACAAGAGATACAATAGAAGCACAACGTCTAATATTGTCTACGTTTTATAGCATCCAGGTAAGAAAGATATTGTATGCTTGTGGGCTGTTACATTCATTGTGAATAAGTAAAGTGTTGAAGGTTTTATTAATGGTTCTCTCAACTTATAGTGGATGTAGTTCTTTCCTATATTCGTTATATAGTATGAGTTTACATAGGTAAACCTGTAGGAAGACAAAAGGTATCTTGCTTATAGTTTTGTATATGATTTGTCAAGGTTGGAGCTGGAGCGGTTTTGCGTGGTCCTTTGCAAAATTCATCACCTGGTGGCCTGTAAGTTCCGAGAAGGTTCGGATGATCCTTCTACAAAAGTCATTTATCTTTTATTACATTTTGCTTTGTTGTATCATGTAATAACTTTATGTTTGGTTTTATTTTAAAGTACTCCAAAGATTTACTGTCAACGTGAAGATTGCAATGTTAATTCATCTCTTCCATTCACTCTTCAGGTTATTATTTACAGAAAAAATAATGCCGTCTTGAGGATATTACTGTTGAAGGTCTCATTAAAGGATCTGTTGTTCATTTCCATCTGGCAAGAACTGTAGTTGTCCGCTCTTCTGGATCAATAACTGCAGACGGGATGGGTAGGCACACACACACACATATAGGGTGCAAAGGTGGAGTAGGGACAGGTAGGTTTCTGAGACGCTATCTCTTCTCCTCTGAGGTATTCGTCTTCTTTTCTCACTTGTATACTGCAAGAAATTAAACATTCTGTTAGTTTCTATGGCAGAAAGAAGAAGCTTTCGTCCTAAATGGTGTCAAGTCTGCTTATTGATTTTATGGGTAATTTAGGTATTTATTAGAGCTGTAGTTGGCACATCCCCCCAGCTCCGGGGTTTTGCTGCCAAAGGTTAATTAAAGCTTTTACCTTTGTCTCTATTGAATTGATTTACTGAAAGTGTTTGATGGGTTTTGCTAAAGCCATATTCTTACTGTCAAAGACATTGTTTTTGTTTCTTTTTGGAGCTAAGAAGAAGTCCAACTCAGATGGAAATGCATCATCTGAGGATGGCATGTCGAAAAAAGAGATTGCTCTTCAGCAAGCACTTGATCAGATAACCAGTTCCTTTGGCAAAGGCTCCATCATGTGGCTCAGTTGTGCTGTTACTCCTAAAGATGTCCCGGTTTACTCTACCGGATCTTTTGCTTTTGATCTAGCATTAGGAGTTGGTGGCCTTCCCAAGGTGATATCTCTCATTGATATTATTATTCTTTCCTCCAAAACGTTTCCTTTTGATGTTATTTAGATATTGGTCTCAGCTTTGGTTAGCTTCTTATTAATAGGAACGTGTTGTGGAGATATATGGTCCTGAAGCATCTGGGAAAACAACAGTGGCTCTTGATGTTATTGCAGAAGCACATAAACAAGGAGGTTATTGCATTTTTCATTAACTCTTCGGCTATGTTAGTCACAGAACCATATTGGATTCTAAATAATGTTTATTAGCTGTACAGGAACCGGTGTATTTTTAGATGCTGAGCATGCTCTTGAATCGTCTCTTGCTAAGGCAATCAGTGTGAATACAGAAAATCTACTTTTATCCAGCCTGATTGTGGTTAACAGGCTCTTAGTCTTGTGGACACTTTGATCCGAAGTGGTTCAGTTGATGTTATTGTTGTTGACAGTGTAAGTAGGGTGATTCTTATGAGATATAATAACGTTCATGGCTCTATATTTCTCTGCTCACAGTTTCTTGTGATTTTTGTTTCTATAATTTTTTTGAGGATAATTGGTCATGGCAGTGTAAATAAGGTGATCTATATTTTCCAACTTTGTTGGAGTCAATCGCTTATTTGACGCATACAGTAAATGTACATATGAAAATATATTCTTTGCTATTTTAATTAAATTAATAAGCATGACAAAACACTTTATTGAATTAAAATCATAATGATTTCGAAAACTATGAATTTGTATATGAAAATGTAGACTACATTACGATTAACATATTTAAAAAATAATAAAGATTATTTATGTTATAAACAATTTTTATTTTAAAAGATAAAGATTAATACAAGGATTAACATTTCTAAGACATAATAATAAATGAGAAATTCTTGGGTTCAATTTCTAGGTGACCAATCAATAGAATTTCGTTATTTCGTATTCATTATCTTTTTAAGAAGAAAACAAATTTCTTTGAGATATATTTGTTTTTAAAATTGAAAAATAAAAACAAAAAATAATAATAATAGTTGCAAACAAAAAAAACATAAAAAAATATTTTTAATACTGTCAACCAAATACTAAACCCTAAATCTTGAGCCTAAACCCTTGGATAAATTCTAAATCTCCTAAGGTTTAGTATTTATCCAAGGGTTTAGAGTTTATCCAAAGGTTTAGGATTTAGGATTTAGGGTTTATGACTTAATGTTTTGCTCACGCTATTATTATTTTATTTCATTTTTAAAAAGATATTGAATAGAAAATAAAGTAATCTTATTGGTTGGTGCATAGGGGTGAACCCAATAATTTCTCATAATAAATTCAAATTTAATTTAACATATAAAAAATTATTTTGGGCTTATATTTTTGAAGGATAAGAAAATTTCAATTTTTATCCCACTGTTTAAGCACCACTTTCAAAGCGTTTATTCATTAACGTATTTTTAGTATTCATTTCCGTGTTTTAAGTTAAAAAAAAACTGATTTAGGAAAATACATTAAAACAGGAAAAAGACAAAAAAAATTTATTGTTGAGTTTATTAAATACTTCAGTGGCATATTAATGTAAATAATTAGAAAATTTTAGGTGATTTCTTATTTGTACTTCTATTTTAATAATAAAAAATGTAGAGTATCATATGTAAGGTTATTTTCCCACCAACCTTAAAAAATGTTAGTTTCTTAAGATTTTTATTAAGAATATGCAGATGTGGATTATTAACTATAACAATTAAAACACAATAAATTAAATAAATATTAAATAATCTATATTATATTTAATTTATTATTTAAGTATATTAAAATTTAATAACTACTAATTTAATTTGGTACACCATAGATTTAATTTTAGTAAGGCGAGATTTTAAAATACATGCTAAAAATATTTAATCTAAATCATCCATAAGAAAATAACACAATTAGAAAAAAGGAAATACATAATAAAAAATAATCATAAATACATTACAACTCATAACAATATTAAAACAAAAGTTAAAGACAAATAAAATTACATATTTAAATAAAATATAAATATAATCTTAAAGTAAACTAAAAATTTATATTATGGGAAAGTTTCAAGTAATATATTCAACATCTATTCCATTTCTCATGGTCTCATTTACAAATAAAACATTTTGGTATATCAAATAACCATATGCAATGTTTAATATAAGTATCTAAAGATGTCAAAAACAAAACAAAAATAAATATTTAACAGAAAGCTTAGATATCACCTTAAAATAAGTCAAGATTTAATTTAGGTAAATCGATAAAAGTTATTTACGAAAAAAATAAAACAACTTTATACTTATATATTTACCAACAAAAAAACTTTATATGTATGTTGGGAACATTACAAAAACCAATATCAAGTTAAGTGAATTTTAACATGCGATGAAGAAAGCAAAACAAAGAAAATATTTCTACTTTATTTAATTTCTTACAAGTACTATTTCCCTTTGTATCTAAATATGCAGTATTATATTAAAATAACTAAAAGTTATGTTAAATTATAATGACTCAACAAGAAACTACTATTTTAGAGTATAATTAAATATTCAAAAGTATAAAATTTTAAAGTGGTAACTAATCTAAATAAAAAATTTGAGATAGAAGATTGTTTGAAATAAATAAAATAACAAGAATTTAACTAATACATAAAAACATAAAGCATATAAACACAAAACGAGCATAGCGCGGTTCAAAAATCTAGATAGCATGTGAATTGTTATTAGAGAATCAACAGAAAATTATACATCACAAATCCAAAATCATAACTTATTAAAATTTACATCGCACACTATACATCACAAATCATATAAACAACCAAGCATCCATATTCTGAGAACTGCAAAGAATAAGTAATCGAAAATATAAAGTTGTCACAGTGACAAACATTATTCCAAAATATATAAAAGTAAAATCAAATACAAACTTAAAGATCGAATTTATAGATTAATAAGCCTTATTTAGAGAAAAAAAAACATTTATCACCTCATCATCAGCCACAAGTTTTACTTCGACAAGACAATAAAAATCAGTAACGACTTCAAATGCAGAATAATATATTGAATACATGAGTTAGAGTCAAATCTCTCATCTACAACTCATTAGATAATAATCAAATAAATACAACAAAGAACAATTTCTCAACTTCATCCGGACTGTGTATGTATTCTAAATCAGTTTTGGTATTTTAGCGAACTAATAAAAAGATTTTTATTACATAAAAATGTGAGGAAAACTATATGTGACATTGAAACAACAAAAAATAAATAGCATGTCTCTGTTATTATACTGTATCCTACACTTTATATAATTTATATATACATGGAAATTCTACAATATTTTACATTTACACAACAAAATTAATAATAATAATTAAAAAGCAATTATCTGCGCCTAGTAATACTAAAAGGGAGATATGTTGAGTAGTTAAGAGTGTCCAGGCAGGACAGGAAAATCGTCGAATGAGAGAGTGTGTTGTTAAGCTATGTCATCTCGGGTTATCTAGAATGTGTATTTGTTTGGGCTTGAATATCTCTGTAAAGCCCACTTCATCCACCGAAATATCAGAAGCTCCGTCCTTTCAACTTCAGTTTCTTTCTTCTTCGTTACCTCGCCTCCTCATTAGTCTGGAGATGCTACTCATCGATGAACATGTACTATAACTCTTCAATGTGTACTTCGGAATTACTTTATTGGTCTGGAAATATTTATTTTGATGTTTTTCTCCACAGGGAACTGCTATTCAGGGATTTATTCCATTGGGTCGTGTTGATAACTACTTGCCTCGCATGAAAGCAGGAGCTTTATACAGTCTCAACAACTTTTATGGATCCAAAAGCAAAGATGTTTTCCGGGTGGCTGATCATCGCGTGACAGTTTCCTTCTCATGGAACTTTGTGATGTCGCCTCTTGAGAACAGTCCTCTTCTTTTTGATGAAGAGATGTACCGGTTCCATTCAGCTGTGGAGTTTGAATCTAACTGTGACGGAAAGGTGACCGTTACGGTAAGGTTTCTCAGTTATCATGTTTTAGGATTTGATGATGTTGTTTAGGATTCGATGTTGTGTTTTCAACACCACCTTTCAGGTGTAAGAGGTTTTGGGTTGAGTATATAGATAATCTTTCTATGATAACAAAATATGTTTAATTTCTTGGGTAGGTTGTCTGTTGATTACATTTGACTTTAGAAAGTTAGAAGATGAGAACATGTAATTTATTGACTATGATTATGTTATCTCTAATCTTTCTATGATAAGATAATGCGGTTAATTTATTGGGTGTTTGTTATTTCTTAATTTTTTTTTTTTTTTTGGAGTTGAAAAGAGTTAGAATTTGAGAACGTTAAATTTATTGAGTATGATTGTGTTTTTACTTTTGGTTTTGTTTCATGGCGCTTATTATCTTCTTCAACAATTTAATAGATGTAATCGGACACACGAAGGTGGTGAACGGAGAGTCTCTCATCGACCGTCCCATACTTGACGATGTAGAAGTAGCAACCACACGGCGTGTCTTGGTTCATGTCCAATCACATGAGCATGTTTTTCATATTTTTAGACACCACTCATGCGAGTTTCTCTTACCATGTCTATGTTAATTTTATGCAGTGGGCCTTTGAAAAAGCTATATCTTTGGGACAAGGCTGCAACAGACTTCTGCAAGAAATTCAATGCCCCTGAAAACACTCCCACTGTGCTTCTGGTCGCAACTGTATAGCCGAAACGTCTTGGAGGTAACCATTTCAGAAATGTCTATGTTCCTGTTTGTGATGTCACATGAGTTTATAAATTGTTTGTTATTGTTTGTTTACTCTTCCGTGTAATTTACACACTTCAAACACTACTCTTACGATCTGATATTCCCCTACACTATGTGTCTTTCCACATGCACTCTCTGTTTAACCTCTATGTCATCCTCCCGCATTTTTATGGACTACGATATCCAACCAACCGTTGATGATTCCAACTGGTTAGAATTCCTTTATTTATAATTTAATCTTTGATATTTTGAAGTGAATGTAAGTTGCGATCTATACTTTGTCTCAGGTTGGGCGCAAACCCTGATGTTGCTCAGATGGTTAATGCCAAGGTCGTTACTGAGACTGAAGTGTTGACTTTATAAGAAATAAACTTCTACATCAAGCAGAGGGTGCAAAGGTACAAGTGAACCAAAGAATTGCACACTAATTTATTAATTCGTATGTATTTTTGTTAGAACCTGATACACTGTTGCAGGAAGCTGTATTTGAATGCACAGCAACAATTGATGATGTTGTGCATAGTTCTACTTGGTATTATGTTTCTTGCGGGGGGTGCCACACTAAGGCTACCAAGGGTGCAAACTCGCTGATGTGCTCGAAATGTGGAAAGGATAACATAACCGGTGTTCCACAGAATGCCCTCTAGCCACATTGTTCAATCGCAGTTGCTCTGTTATTAGTTTCTGATTTTCATTCCTCACAGTTATCTTGCTAGGATCTCAGTTTATGACAATAGTGAGCAGGCTGTTTTTGTCCTTCTTGGTGATGATGGTCTTCAGTTGACTGGGAAGAAAGCATCGGAGTTAGTTGCAAGCTACTATGAGGTAAGTTAGCATAGAACTATATGTCATCTTCAAGTTATTTGATCTCATATATTTATTCTTTGAATGGTAGGCTAATGATGACCAAGGGGTTGACCATGTGGTGCCTGTACCGCAAGCCTTGATTGATACTATTGGACAAACACATAGGTTCATTGTGAAGGTTTCGGAGCGCAACTTCACCGGCAGTACACGAGCAATAATCGTCACAAAGATTCTCCCTAAAGAAGCTCCTCCATCTCCAGCAAGCTCAGTTGACAACCCTATTGCTCCAGCTTCTGGTGTAACATTGATGTCTGAAACTGATGTGGGTGGATCTTCGAAAAGAAGAGGAGATTCTGCAGATAGTGGGGTTAGGAGATCACTTGACAGTGTCGAGGCTGAGAAAGTCAAACGTTCTAAACCTGGGAAGTAGAGTTGTAGTGGGTTGATCGTAGTTGGAACTTTACTGTGTTATTGAAATATTTTGTTGTAATGACTTTAACTTGACTTCACACATATTTCTCCAAAGTTATCATAAGACAATAAGACAAAGTGAAATGAAATTTTAAAACTAAAATGAGATTATGTCTAACTTTATATTAAAAGTTCAAAAATCTTTCTTTTTTCATTTGTTATTTTTTTATTATTTTATTTATCGTATATTTTTTTATACATTATCTGATTTAATTATTAACTTATTATTGAAGAATAGGTATATAATCTTAATTCATATAAACTTCTATAAATATTTAGAGGATGAGTTTAAGTTTATAAACTTCTATAAATATTTTATAAATGATGCTTAAACATTTTTAAATGATTTAAGAGAATTAGTTTAGTTTTATTTTTATAACATACTTAAGATATTAATGAAAATTGTTTTTTTTAAAATAATTTTTAAAAATGTATCAAAATTAATGGTAAAAAGAATTCCTTTAACTTAATAACATTGAAGTATGTAATATGTTTGTTTGTACATGAACAATTTAGTATATATGATACATTCCTTTGGATAGCGTATTAGTCTTATTTTGGTCGTTCTAAGTATCTTACAAATATTTGTATTATTTTAAGATAAAATATCAAAAATCAATAACTAGATGCAAAATCACAACCGAATCTTAATTAACAAACTATAATTTGATTTATATTTACCAATTTTTTCTATTTTACTATAAAAGATGTTGATTAACACTTTTTTCCTTAATGAGAGTCAATAGGAAAATTTAAGTATACACAAATATATAACAAACATTTGGTATCCAATATCTACAATTTCTTCTATTTTCATTCTTAGAAAATCGATGACGAAAATTAAGAATTCATAAAAACTAAAAATAATTAAGATTTTTTTTAGCGGGAACAACATATAGAAAATAATCTTATATATAATAGTACAGTTTGGGGGCTCCTAAGGCTGTCCACGTCAGCATGTTTTTAATGGGCCGCGATTGAATTTTTATACTATAAAACTTAGACACGCTTGAAATACCAACTAAATAAGATTTGGCTGAGTGGCATAAGCCGCTTTACTAAAGGTTACCAACTCGAGTATACGGGTTCGAATCCTGCGTGTGCATGTTTGAGGGCTTCTTTTTTTGGCTTTTAATTAACTTTGAGACATAATTTGTTTTTTGACCAGTATACATCCTCTTCTAGAAACATGTTCGTCGAGTGGATCGGGTTCACTGATTTGTAAAGAATACACTCACAAGATGCATATCACCCGATTCAGATTCCATGAATCGGTTTCGAATTCTCTACGTCTTCCATGTTTATTCCATCAATCAATGCTGGACTACATTAGTTACACTTTCTCCCTTATGTCTTATATATACGCTATCTTACGAGCGGAATCCCACAACCCTCATTCTCTCAATATCCTTCCTCCAATGTAACTGTATTACACCTTCGTCGTCTGCGAGTTCATAGGAATCATGCTTCTCTTCGTTCATGAAACGGTAAAAATTCTTCGATCAATCGCAACCTCTCTTCCAGATCTGTTTAAAATCGCCTATCTAGCTATTCCTTTAAATATCTTATCTGATTGAATCTGCATTTTTCTGTTATCCACAGCTTCATCCCCATTGGTGGTAGATATCATGAAGGTTCAGTTCATCAATGTGTGGATCTGCGTTTTTTGTGTTTTGAGATAATTGGGGCGCATCACACACTACTAAGGTCGTTGATTTCTCCATCCTTCAATTGTGTGAATAACAAAGTAATCACAAAAAAAAGGAGCCTGAATAACATCCCTCAAATCCGAGAAGGAAGAACTGGAGGCATGACTCAGCAAGTAGAAGATATAAACTCTGCAACTGAAGGAAGAGTTATACGCGAAACATTGAGTTGCAAAAGGTGAATAAATAAATACTATTGCGTTCAAATTGGTTCTTATTCAGTCTAGGATTTTACCACTGAAGCGACTAGAAAGCAAGAGACATGAGTTTGAGTGAAGTTCTTCCGAGTTTGTTTAGTCATAGCTTCAATATAGAAGCTTCAATCTGTGTGGAGTCAACTTGCAGCGGAACAGTCGAGGTGTTTCAACTTAGAGGTATGTAGGATATTACTTCCCTTTCCATTTTGAAAGCGTAGAGTAAGTTCCGGATTGATATTTGAACCTCTCTATGTGCTAGCAGGTTGAGGTTGCAGAGGTAAGACAAAGCTTCGTGTTTTTGTAAGAGGGTGCCGGAAAAGCACTGACCGTGGTGCCATTACCGAAGCGATCGTGGGTTGACGAAGGTGCCTACGACAGTTCACACTAATTTGCATTTGGATTAAATATTGTGCTGTTGTTAGTGCAGTTTTGGCGTGTTGATTCTTATGATAATGTTCAAACGCTCTTTTCTCTCTTTTAACTTAGAAAAAAGTACTTTTGTAATTACCAGAATTCAGAAAATTACTCAACACATGTACAATACTGATTTGTGGATTATAAGAGATAGCAGATTCATTTAAATTAGTTTGATTTCATTCTTTATTCACTTCTACACCGACAACATAAACTTAAGTATGTCTGTATTCCATGTACAGTAAAATGCTTACTTATTTATTTTTAATATCAGCAAGTTTTGAGATCGAAATCTATAATTCCCACATATGTCCGACATCACATTATGTTCATCAGTTTTGTATCAGAATACTATAAACTACGGTTAAACTATGATCCTAACTTGAATATATCTTTATTGTAGTGTTATTCTAAGAAGTTTAAATTATGTCTTTTGTGAACTTTATTTTTTAGACACTTTTGTATCATATCAGCACGTTATCATTATAAGAATCAACAACTACATACAAAAATAAAAATTTCTAAATAAAAATTATACATTCCATTGACTAAAGGTACTTTCTCAAAAACCAAAAATAGTTACCAGTGGAATTCAAACGGAACTATAAGCAAATGATGTAACTAGCTTATATTAAACTTGATAAGGAAGTGGAACTCCTCAACCGCAGAGAGCGGTTGCATCTGATATGAATGACAAAAGACAAAGCCTTGGGTTGGAACTCCTCTGCCAAAAATATGAGTGCCCCATGAAGTTATGTTTTTTCCGGCACTTCTCTTTTTTCTTCTTTACCAATCTTAGCTTTTATATCAGTATATATTTACTTTTAGAAAAGAAATAAAGAAGTACATCATACAGAAATTTTGCCAGACTAGGTTCTTGCTGAAAAGGTGTAAATTAATGGTTGTATCTACAATCGTATTATATTTTTGATACACACCGTCTTAGATTATATGCTCTGAGTTATTTTGTATGTCGTCTAATCCACTAAGGGTTTGTGCAGGTGTAATTATATTTAATTTTAAATATACATATTATATTAATTTTATGCTTAAAACTTCTTTTATTAATAATTTAAAAAGTAATTATTATTAGCTCGCTTTTTATGAACGTATTGCTCAATGTTGGTACCAAGATGTTTCGAACCCTGCAGTGGAAAGGGAACAACCACAACCAATTCTTAAAATCTTATAACTTAAAAAGATAAATACTAAGTAACCAGTGTTCTAAATTGTTCTCTGATGTGTTGGGCTGCATGCCGTCTCACTCTTATCACAAATATTGCGCTGAACTGTATAAAGTTTTGTTTTTCTCTTACGTAGATTTTATAAATTTTGGTTTAAAATCCTAGGGTTTTCAAGGGATTTATGGACTATTTTTGAATCAAACCGAGTGAATCTAGGTAAGTAGTTTTATAGTAAATTGCCATTTTACTTTCTTGAATTATTTTGAACCTGAGAATTATGGTAATCTGTTATTTAGTGAGCATGAAAAAATCAAAGCAAAACTTACAGATTTTTATTTTATTTTTGTAAATTACATATTTTATTTGAGGATTTTAAGTATAGGGGTACCATGAAGGTGCAAAAAGAAAACGATTACCAAAAAAACCATTGATAATCTGTTGGATCTGTGATCAGCATCTGAACATGGTACCAATATAATGTAATGTTGCGGGTTTTGTTATAAATCACCGTCAGAACATGTGTATCTAAGCTAGAAAATGTTTTAAATTTAGGTTTGCATTCTCGACATGGCTTTGTAAGTAAGTGAAAACGCAGCATCATGTATACAAAATTATCCAATACAACAACAACTGGCTCCGCGCTTGCGCGGAGTCTATGCCCCTAGTATATAATAGAGATATCCAGTCTTCATAATCTAAGAACCTCATGAAGTGTTTAATTTGTAGGAGCTGTGGATTTAATTGCTTTGCTTTAGAATATAAACTGTAAAAGTTTTTTGTTGTAGCGTAGACTCTATTGATGTAGGTTTATCTCAATAACTTTCAAAACACTAAATATTAAATTTTTGAAAAAAAACGATTGTTATAGGCAGTCTGAATTTTTAATTGAAATTTTAATTGCTTAGAACATGATTGGTAAATTAAAGTAGTTGTGCAAAGAAAAAGTGCGGAAAGAATTCAAAGTATTTATCAATCACCTTTAAAAACTATTGTATTTTTCTCAATATTTATGAAATTAAAGTAAATATTCAATAAGCAATTAACTGCTTACCTTTTATCAAAGTATTCACAAAACAAAATATTTATCGTATCCAATATTTTTAAAACTGGAAGAAAAATTTCAACGACCCCATTTTATTTTTATGTATACTTCTAAAAAGATTAGTTTTCTTTGTAAGAACTTAAACACTTAGCTACTAGTTAGACAATACTAATCAGAAAGCATAAGTCCGCAAGATATAATGAAAAGAAGTGCTGGGAAATTAAAACTTTTAAATAGTTGAAATTTCAATCTATTATTACTGTGATAATATTTTAAATAATGTATTTTATCATTATTTACGTTTTGCATCCTAATAAGTTCAATTTTATTTTAATAATTTATATTCATCATAGTTCCAATATATATTATAACTTTAAATATTGTAACATAAATTTTTAAAATAAAATTAACATTTAAGACAATAAGACAATTGTTACTTAAAATTAAATGAAATTTACAACCAAGTTGGACCGGTGTGACTATTGACCTAACTGCAGTGTCAAGTTAATGTTTGGTTTGATATTCAAAATATTGATGGCAAGGATAAATTAATATCATCCAGTTTATAAATAAATAGAATAAATAAACAATATTATAACAATAAAAAATATACAATCTTAAATTTATATAATACCATTTTAAATTTAAATTTAAAAATAATTCATCTTAATATTGATTATTTCCACCAACATTTTGAAAATTGAATATAAAACTACAGACTAAAATATTACAATAATTATTATGTAAGTAATTTATACCAAAAATAAAATGAGAATTCTGTTACAAAAAACTACAAAATCTATATTTTGTAAAAAAAAAGTTGATCATTATTAGTATTACTTATGAAACTCTTACTTGCATTAACTACAATAATTTTGTTAATCATTATCTTTTTTATTTAATTAAACATTTTCTTTTTTGTTATTAATTATAAGTTTAATTATACAATATATTTTATATATAAACAATATGATTGAAAATTTTTTTTAAAAAAATCTAGTGAGTATAATTTTTACAAATTTGATATACTAAACTTCAAAAAGTATCTAGAGTTTACACTTGCTAGATAAGATTTTTCTATGAGAAATCACACCTTGAGTCTTGTACTCTTCATCGTAATTCAGAGCTTTGTCAAACTTGCTAGAAAAGGAAAATTGATGCGGTTATCAACGTTGATACCTCTTGGACTCTTCATCATAACTTAGAGCTTTCTCAAACTTGAGTCAAAGTGGACATTACCTCTGACATAGTCTTGGACGACGAACTGATTTTTTTCTCACTGCACATAGTGTTAACAAATAGAATTATAAAATATGGAGTTTGAACTGAAGTGGTTGAAGTATGAAGATTATCATCCTCCACATAACCAAACCAAATATGCTCTATATCCTAGCTCTCTTAGTTCAGGTAACAACCAAAACTGGTTTGATGTTCTATCAGACATTAAATGTTACCTCATGGAAATAAACTTACGTGTTTAACCAGAAAGCATTTGATAAGTCCACTCTGATTCCTACGTATTTCCGAGTACAGTTCATTACTGCACACTCACAGTATCACAACAACACAAAAAAGATGCTGCCAGTGAAACGTAAATTATCTTTCAGAATTATCATATGAATAACCCGAAGGTGATGGAGGTAAACATATATGCACACTTACAACTCTAGGCTTTGGCTAAACACCAAGTATGTGGATGTGATTGTGACTGAGACAATGTCACAACATATTACAACTTTGGGTTGTCGCAGTTTATGAAAATTTGTAGAATCTCAATCTGTCACAGTTTTTGGCAAAGATCCAACTATCAATACAATCTAAGTATCTGTTTTTTTAAACTGAATAAATTCTGCATTCCAGCCAATTTATTTGCCTTTCATGATCCCATCTGGACCATCCTTCCATAAAATAAGATTACAAATCAATAGTAGACCTCTAAGATACATAAATCATCATGAAACAGACAAAATGTCTTTTAAACACTTACCGAACGGTCCATCGATGACAGTGTGCTTGAGCTCGGAAGAGAACAACACTGATCGTCAGTTTCTGTGGCGGCTCAGCTGCCATAACATGTTGAATTGGAAGACTAAAGAGTTTTCAGTACACTGTAAGAATTTCTTAAGTGTCTCCAGAATTGAACAAATGTTTTACATAATTTAGATTTGTGGCTGAATCATGAGAATCACTATCCTTTAACACCGACTACTTTGAAGCCATGGATGCCGCAGTCTCCGCAGCAATCTCAGGGTGGAGTGTCTGAACAATTTTAATTGGTCTCTTCTCTCATGGTTTGGTCTCTCCAAGCACCGATGATGTGATCTGGATCTCCAACATGTGTGCACTTGCTTGAACCATGCATCTATATGTCGATAAGTAAAGAGTTGTAACGTTTGTAAATATCAACTTCTTTGTAAAAGTTATTGCACCAAGTATCATGGCAAGAAGCTGGACGTAAACCAAAAATACTGACCAACCAAAAATATTAAACCAAAACTTTGCACACACACGATCATCTTTAAAATCATAACCTCTTCCTATGTTTCCTGTTTTAGGCTGATTGATCAGAGAAACAACATCTGTAACACGGCAACGACAGACTCCACGGCGAAACTCCAGCATTTCTCAAAATCTACGCAATCAAGACATGGCAGCCTAGGGATATAAACTATAACATTACTTTCGAGCAATATGGTGAGAATGGTTTTAAAACCTCATTCTAATGTAAGTAAAAGATCAAGACAAAGGGTCCAACATACCGGAAGAGATGAACAACATAGGTGTTATTACAGTTAAGGAAGAGACGGTCTGCTGAAGCGTCTTTGTGCATCTGGAGCTAGAGACATAGCACCAGTATTTGTCATACTAAACCCAATGTTATAGCACCAGCTTGTCCAGATAAAACCAAAAATTAAAAATAAACAATCGGACTTACCATCCCCATTGAGGAAAAGAATAATATAGAAAGCAAAATTTTAATGACTATGAACATGGCTTTCAAGAATGGAATCACCACTGTGCCTGTGATACCTGGCCTCCCAGAATCGCAGCAA
This sequence comes from Diplotaxis tenuifolia, assembly GCA_014822095.1. Taxonomy (NCBI): domain Eukaryota; kingdom Viridiplantae; phylum Streptophyta; class Magnoliopsida; order Brassicales; family Brassicaceae; genus Diplotaxis; species Diplotaxis tenuifolia. The sequence goes on from JABAYD010000394.1 coordinate 24,296, forward strand.
CCTAGCCTCAACAGTGGAAGAACATCTACTGAACTTCAAATCAGAGAAAAAAAACTCTGGATCATGTTTTAGAAGGTGGTTGTTCAGAGGAAGGAAGCTAACCTTTTTTATACTCGAAGGTAAACCGCTTCGCAATACAGAAGCTCACATTGATGGCTAGATTGTGTTCATGGAGTTAAAAAGAGGTTAATTGTGATGAATCTGTAAATGGAAGTGTTTCTGTTGGAGAAGAAGAATCTCAAACAACGCAAGTGAAACCCTAACAAAGGATTCACCAGGTCGACTTCAGTAACACAATCGCTAGAATGGCGGAGAACAAATCTTGCAAAGAAACCCTAAAATTTAATGAGGCGCAGGTAGAGGAAATTCAGGTTTCTCACTTTTAGATTCTTGGAACAAAGCATGAAGCCATACACAGAGAAGCCCATAACTGTCACTAATAATTAAATGAAACGCAGAGTTTGAAGTAAAAGGGTACTTATCGCGCTGAAAACGAACGAATTAATGACGTGGCATCACAGTAGGGATGAAAACTCTATTTTATATATAAAGATATATTTAATCAGTAGGCACCAATGAAAGACGAAAATTAACCAAAAAATACTCGATTAAAATAAGTAATCTTCCACCCGCTCAAAATAATACCGAAAACTAAAAAGCTAAATGGTAAAAATCCCTAAGTCATCAAAATCATTATGAAATTATGTATTAAGTAATCAAGTTCCTTTTGTATTTGGATGATTTGAAGATTTTGATACTTTGGTTTTGAGTTTTGGGTTTTTATCTCGGATGGGTGGAAGATTAATTATTCTAAATGGATACTTTCTCGGTTTAATTGGAGTTCTATTAGTGTTTAATGGTTAAGTATGTATTTGTAATAATTAAGCCAACCTTAATAGTAGTATGGGTGTGAATTGGTTTCATTTTTAGTTAAGTAGATACGCTTTTTGAATTTACGGAGGAACTGATATCCAACTTTTATTTGATGGATATATACTATATAGAATAAAATTTATCTTCTTGTGAATACGGTGCTATATCAGTTTTTGGGAGCAATAAATTGTTAAAACAAATAAAAATTGATTAAGTACTCACATGAATCTTAAATTTTATTATCCGGATAACTATACCCAAAGCCTATCCAAACTGATTTATTTTGGATACCGAAAATATCTGAATCACAATTATTATTTTTGAAACACCTCTAAATCAAAATTATATAGTTAGATATATTGATTTTTTATTGTATGTCTATAAAATATTCAAAAATAGTAAAATATTAACGATCATCACAGTAATCACAAGTTTGTATCTAAAAATAACAAAAAAATATTCAAAATACTGAAAATATTTTATTGTTAAATATTCAAATTCAACTAATTTTATGTACATTTAAGTATTGAATCTTATATTATTCAAATTTTTATGTTTATATTATTTTATTTTTGTATTTTGAGTACTTAAGTATATTTGAATTTTTGTTAAAAATTACATAATTAAAATGGATATCCGAACTCGAATCTGAACATAACTCATAATGATTCAAACGAACTCAAACCATATTCAAACCAAAATGTGTAAATATCTGAATCAATTAAAAATTTTAGCTCTAAAAATTCAAAATCCGAATAGATAGTCAATGATTTGATCTTTAGGGAAAAAATAATTTAATAATCAGTAGATCCTATAAATAGTTAATGATTTGATCTTTAAAATTCTTATTTAAGGATCAATCCTTACACAATTCGCGGGCCAGACTGTCTACGTGACGGCCCGCGAATGATCATCTTTTTTTTTAAATAAAAAATCAAAATATCTTTATATAATCTGAAATTCCTTTTTCATAAGGACTCCTCTAAGGATCTCTTGTTGTGGATGCTCGTGGATGCTCTTAGAACAATGTAAATAAATAATCTAATCAACTTGCTCGGATCACTACAGGTATCTTAGTATTTTATTGGCAGGGTCGCTAAGATATTAGGACAGGCTCCCACGCATGAAGAATTTGACATGATGGAGAACGTTTTCTAACTTTATTAACCTTCTCGAAGATTTCTTCATCCGAGACATGTCGAGGATAATTTGTGAGACTCAGAGTGAGTTTTTCTGCAGGACTGCTACGTTCTCAAGAAAGTAAGTGGCTACTTTCATTTCCTCTTTCTCCCAGTCATGAATTTTTTTTAGGTCAACACATTCGAGAGTTGATAAGAAGCAATTAGGCACATTTGTGAGTTCGAATGCATACTCTATCATCGTTGAATAAATAACCTCCTGGAAACACACAAAAAGAAACACAAAGGCTGAATTATCAATAACAGACATAGACAACACACGCAGTGCATGTTAGTTGAGTTTTTTTTACCAAGATTAGGTGTTTCAGATTTGGGCAACATTCAAGAAAGGCTGGCAAAAACAGTAATAAATTGCTGGGGAACACGGCTTCTAAACGTGAAAAGTTATTGAATTGGGGAATCAGCCCTACGTCCGAGTAAAGCTCAAGGGCCTGCAACACCAAGATACTTATATATAATATACATAAGTGAGAGGTTTTAATTAGACAAATTCCATGAACTGATGTGTACCTTGATTGTTTCTTCGGAGATTATCATATGTCTAACCCTTGATATCCCAGAGAGAAAGAACTCGCCAAAGTTCTTTCTCTCTGATGAGCCCTCCGGAAAAAAAGGACTCACGTAAGTGGACACCAAACTTGATATCAAGGTCAACTATGAACAAAGAATCGAGATTCTTTACCATGATGATATCAAATTGATCTTCTGCGAGAGTCATATGCTCTAGCCTTGGAGCATCAATCTCAAGTGTGCATTTCACAAACGTAGTGAAAATATTTATATTCCGGGGCAGTACACAAAACCTCTTCAAGCTTCCTGACCTCACACACATGACTATATCAACGTCACCCACAAAAATAGAATCCATATCCCTTGTCAATGTCAGCTCTTCAAGAACAGGACATCCTGACACGAGTTTCTCCAGACCCACGTTGTCTCGAAAGTGAACTTCTACAAGAGTCATTGATTTAAGACAAGGCATGCAAACAAAACCAGGATCCTCAAGACCCGAATACTTGAGCTTCAAGGAAACCAGTGTCCTGCTTGTGTACAAATTTAGAGGCATGAATTCGACATAAAGATTATAGATTTGGGTTTCAGGATCTCTATGCTGAAAGCAACTCATAACGTCTAGATATTGAGGTCCACGCTTAATCAATGTACTGATCCGATCCTTGAACCCGTCTATCTCCAAGATACGGCACTCCACCTTAACTTTTAGCAGGCGTAAATCAGGTTGAAACTCGAGGAGTCTTTCAAAGAAGCTGAGGACCACTTCGTAAGGAAAGTTGTCGCAGTTTAAGTCAAGAGCTGGAACACTTAGACACAGATTCTTCCACCTTGTTGATAAGACACTCGTCTTCACTGAGTGTTTAGTGGGAAGGTATGAGAGTATATGAGTAAGCAAAGAATCCGGCAACTCGCTGATCCTATCGCACCCACGCATCATGAGACGAGGGCCTAAGAGCATCAACAAACAACAACAACAAGTCAACAACATATAAAAATGATACATCTTTGTAGATGGGTTTCTCTAATTCAGACGATAATCTTGATCTTTGAAAAACTCACTGGAGGATTATATGCCATAGTAAGCGGTAGATCTAAACCATAATCAAAATGATTTAGTTTTGGTAGATTTGATATCCAAACAATCTTCCCAAAATCAAATATTTTTTTTCTTAAATACAAACACAGCAAAAAAGAAAAATAATATTAAGATTTGGTTGATAAATTGCAATTCATATTCAGATTCTATCTATCTAGGTATACTATTATTTTTCAATTTGTATTATTGTTTAATAAATAATCTATACTATTATTTAAAAAATATTTTGTTAGATTTTTCATGTTTCTTATGATTTTAGACTGAATCATCTACTTATTTATATTGTTATTATATAAAACTAGGTAAAGCATCTGCACGATATCACACGAGAACTCATTTTATAAATACCACTACATAAGCCATTCGTAACATCCATGTTACGAAGACACTAGGAGCACCAACTCTGAGCTTTAAAGAGTGTCTAGGTAGTCCAGTGACTTTAACACTGTTTAAAAACTCTGTAGGGTATACCACATTTTCTTCTATGTCAACATCAGATGGAATAATGCTGTCAGAGCTAAGGTAAACCTTCTCTTCACCTGAAAGCATTACATGTAAATCATTTTATTTACAGACATAAAATAGTTAGCTCAACATAAGAGTTAATGAACAAAATGTTACCTGGCAACTGAGAAAGCATGTAATCATTTATCTTGTAAACTTCATCATTTGTGGGAGTCAGAATGGCTCAATGTCTATGCAAATCCTTATCTGTTGACTTCCGAAAAGATTGTCTATAAACCTCTTTTGCTATATTTTGAATGGCATATTATCCAGTATTTGTTATCAGCAAATATGAAGGGATGTCAATCTCAACTTGGCCATCGTTAGGCAAATTTACTTTTTCATTTCCAATATGCAAAATCCATTTTGAAAAAGATTCAAGCTCTTTTTCTGCATCATCAGTAAGACCAGCAAGAAATCTCATATTTTTTGTTAGCTTCAAAATTGCAGTGCTCCCAACGATATGACGAATTCAGAGTAGCCAAAACAGTTTCTGATCTACCTCTTCGAGGTATAACCGGTAAAATCTGTCTGAAATCACCACCGAAAACAACAACTTTACCCCTAAAAGGCTTGTCTTCAGAAGATCTAATAATATCACGCATACTGCGATCCAAAGTCTCGAAACAGTGTTTTCTCATCATAGGCGCCTCATCCCATACAATTAGCTTTGCCGCTTTAACCACTTCTGCACGATCTGAGCCTGGATTCATTTTCTTGCAAGTACTCAATTCGTCTGCATCTATCGGAATACCAAATCTGGAATGTGTATTTCTATCTCCTTCCAACAACAATGCAGCGATTCCACTGGATGCAGTATTTAGGACAATTAGACCTCTATATCAGATGGCTGATGAGAGTGCTCTATATACGGAAGTTTTTCATGTGCCTCCATAACCATAAAGAAAGAACACTCCACCGCTTTCATTTAAAACTGCATCCAAAATCTGGTTGTATACTCCTCTTTGCTCATCTGATATCATCCCCATCAGTCTTTCATTTTCCTTTAGCTGATCTTCGACAACATAATTTAAGCTCATCGTCTATAAGGTGATTTCCGTTATAAGAGCCAAAATCTTCTGGATTTGGCATGAGGTCCCCTTTTTTGAGGCTACGACCATTGCTGAGCAAATGATTTTCAATCTCAGTAAGAGCAATATTTCTGATCTGCTCTATGGCCAAGTCTATATCTGCAAGTTTGATGGTTTTACTACATACCTGAGTATAAATTTTTAATTAAAAAAAAAAACTACATAAACTTTCTTACCAAGTCGTCCCGTTTCTCTCCGCTTCTTGTAAAGGATATCTTCAGTAAGATACTCCCCAAGTAGCTTTCCACACAACATAAGGCTGAGATAAGTAATTGGATACCAACATTCTCGCGAAAACTTCGTAGTATACGTGCCAGAACCAAAAAAACTGGCATCTTTGATAGCTGCTATGTATTCCTTGTCATCATCCATCAACCCTAACGCATAGCAAGCTTCTTCGTATGTATCGTATAAAACACCATCAATTGTTCTTATATCCTCGTATGTTGTCGGTCCTCTTACCCAATTTAGCAATACTCTTAAGAAATATAGCTGATCCCCTTATGGATGAATATGCGCAATCCTCCCAATTGAAAAGCCTCGTTGTCATGGCACCCATTCTCTCGTACTTGATTTCCAAACAAATTTTGTTGGAAATTCGGCATATGTCAACCCTCTTGCCTCTGGATATTTTTTGTTTGCTTTGAACCAGGCTAGAAACATGGATTGGTTGACAGTCTTTTTGTTGAGAATATTCTCAATAGGTTCGTCTTCATCGTAATACACCATCTCCTGATCCGGAAGATGAAATCCAAGTTTCTCAACAGAAGTAGTACGCTCATGTGTAGGAAATGCAAAAATCCTCCAGGACGACTCGCATGCCGTAATATATCTAATAAAGAAATACGAAAACATAAATTAGTAGAGATGAAACTAAACCTAAAAATACGAAATAAACAATTAAAGAATTTTAATTTAATAATAAACGTACGATTTAAAAAAATTATAAAATCTTAAGAGTTATTAATTGTAAGAGAAGTTCCATTTCTGGATTTAGATTTAAAAAAATATTTGTACTGTTTAAAAACTTACAGAAAATTCAAAATGGATTATATTTTGGTTAAAGTTTATAAAGATATATTTTGTCTAATATTAATATATTATTGATTAATTTATGCGACTAAAATTACATATTGTAGATTACAAATTTACTTTTATATATAATTGGATATATTATAAATAAAAATTATTTTTAAAGCAAGATAAAAAACCAACATTTGTGTATGTTTATATAAATCATATATTAATATGATATTATTAATTTATGAGAATAGTTGGACCATATATTTATCTAAGAGTTTTAAATTATTATTATCTTATTATTTAATATTTATTTTGTCATGTAGACTTTATGGGTATATAGAGTATTAATTTATAGCGTTTATACTGAAAATTAGTTGCTTTAATATATCAGATATTAATTTATAGAATATATAATTTGTAGACACTAAAAGTGAATTGCTTTAAATTAAATACCTGCAGTCGTAATATGTTTTGATTTCGTCGATGACGCCATCTTCATCTTCTTTATCCATTGCAGCTGAAACGTAATCAGGTCCCTTATGGATATACTTGAAAAGATACTTCACAGCCACTGTTTGGACGCACCACTCAACATTCATATGAGTGTGATATCGAAGCATGAGCTCTCTGTTGTATGGTACAACATTTCCATTGTCTAAATCTGATTCCATTTTTCTCAATAAACCTACCATCATTCCAACGCATGTAGGCTGGAAATCCATTTGCGTCAATCGCTGTCCTGATGTTGAGAGGTTTTGGAAACATCTTAGAACATTTACCATTAACCATACATACATTATCCTTCTTTGCACCACAAGGTCCATGCATCATAAAGTCCCCAATAATTTCATATAGGTCTGGATCTACCGTCTTGTCTGGTATTTCTCGGAAATAATCTTATCAATACCGTCGGTTGTTGGAAATCTAGATGTCTTTTCCATGAAGAGTAGAATATGAGCTTGTGGCATTCCTCTCTTCTGAGTTCGCTGTAAAGCATATAATAAAATAAAATTGAACCGGATATGTGGTAAAACGTAGTAATATAATGACTTACTTCTGTGTCACCGAACACCATTTCAATGGTGTTTCCCGATTCTTTTTTGTAATTTTTCCACAACCGAATAATCCTAACTTCAATAAGTGATGTATCTTTACGCGATTTTAATTATCTAACATAAGAAACAAGGTTTTTCGGAGCTTTCACCATTGCCATTGTTTATGAAAACTATTAGAAAACGATAAGGCTTGTATATTAGGACCTTGGGGGTCGCCCATATATATGTGTGTGTGTGTGTATATATATATAAGGTTTGAATTTACGTAATTAATAGATTAGAAAATATTTGTCATAATAAATAAGGAAATCGTTTAAAGAAAGAAAACAAATCATCTTTGGAAAAAATAAATTACCTATGATATGATTTTAACTTGCGAAAGTAATCACTATTAGTAAAGTAAGTCATTAAATGACGAATTAGGGATCTAATCTTGCGCAAGTAATGATTACCAAAGGTAATTTATTAAAATTGTTATTGTTATCAAGGAAATTTCTTTTCACCAGAAAAAAGTATTATTGCATCGTATGTGACCTTAATTAAATTGATGTTTAGTTTTGGGCTTAACAGGAAGCTTTAGGGTTCGACTGGTGACCCTTTCGGGAACAAATGGAACAATAGGGAAAAAGAATGTAAAAAATGAGTTGGAACAAATTAAAAGGAATAAATGCGGAGAGGGAATGAAACAAATGTTGCAGTGAATGGTAACCAATAAAAGAAATGAGTATTTTTAAATTAAGTAGTTTAGAAACTATTGTTTAAAAACATTTAAATATAATGGTTGACTTTCTTCTCTATATGTTTTGGTGTGTCTTCCTTCACACGTATCCATCTTTCATCTGCAGAAAAATATTTTTTTAATCGCTAGTGTACCTATTACATTTTACTTATCAATAATTATTTGCAAACTTGTACTTAAAACATACTAATCTATCGTCGACGAGAAGCATGTCTTTTATCAGTCCAATTTGTTCAGCGATATGATCTCGCACAATCTTCATATAAACTCATGTTGATGTGTTTTGGTTCACTTGTTCTTCACCCTCATCATCTGAATGATTGTTCACATTTGAATGCAAATGTGTAGTGTCCCTCCCCACATCAAATTCTTCGAAGTCAATATCTTTTATTTTGTTCCAACGAATAAAGTTGTGGAGTCCAATTGTTGCAAGTATAACTTTTCTTTGCATTGAGATATCATACTTTGGAAATTTAAAACCCTCCATTTTTTTTTCCAAACGCCAAACATACGTTCAATAACTGAACGTAGTGACGCATGCCATCTATTAAACATCTCCTTACTGTTTTTTGGCGGTTCACTATTAAAAATTTCTTGGAGATGATATCGCGTACCTTCTATTCTTTCTTTTTGATATGGAGCTAGATAACCACGCCTGTTTGTATAACCAGAATCTACAAGATAATATTTTCCTTCTGGAGGATGAGGAAACATTGGATCATCTCGCATAGCAGTGTCCAGCACTCTAGAGTCATTGGTTGATCCCTCCATTCCAACAAAGCAATATGTAAATAGCATATCATGATCACAAATTCCCAAAACATTAAGGCTTGCTGTTCCTTTTCGGTTCACAAAACGTAGTGCATCTCGGCCTGGAGTCGCCATTACTGGTACATGTGTTCCATTAAGAGCCCCGATAAAA
>JABAYD010000400.1:0-21524 GCA_014822095.1 Diplotaxis tenuifolia
GCTCATTGTGGAGAGAAAGTGAGAGATATGTGTTGTAATGTGTTGTTTAGTTCATGAGAATAGAGAAAGAAGAAGGATAAATGGAATTTGGAGGCATTAAGAGCTTCAAAATTGGTTGTTCATGGTTGTTGGAGTATTGATGACAATGGCAATCTTGTAATCACTTGAAGATCATGAGGGTGAGAGAGTAAATATGTCATTTTCGAAAAGAAAAAAATTTGATGGCATTTTCGTAAATTATATGAACTTGTGGGGTGAATTAAGCAAAAATAAAGTTCAAAAAAAAAGAAAGTTAGTTTTGTGATTGACTTCAAGTTTCAAGTCAATTCTGCAAAACTTCTTATTTTATTTTACATATTGCAAATATGCGTCACACAACAATACTTTTCATTGTTTTTTTAAAAAATGAATAGTTGGGTGGTTATCAGTTACGCATGAAAACCACGCCATTTCGAGGAGAAGACGATAACGCAGTCTGGTAACTACCATATACAGATATACTAGTGCTCTCCGAAATTTCAAGAAAATAACATTTCATTCGACTATTCTATTAACCAATGTAATATGTGGTTTGAATTAGCTAGCTCTTTTTTTTTACAAATTAGTTAACTTCTTTTTATTGACAGAACTAGCAAATTCTTATATTTTATATTTCCAACATTAACATCCAAATCTGTTAAATGACCGTGTTTATATATTTTAAGTCGTACTACTTGAATCTTTTTTTTTGACATCAAAGATAATACAGACTCATATTGACCCTGTAAACCAAACTGATAGCTCTGTATCCATGTGAACGACGAAAGACGGTTGTTGCCTTGCACTGCGTGCTAAGCTGTCCACCCTTTGATTCTGTGTTCTTGGTACATGAGTAATGGTTGAGCTCTGGAAACTCTCTTGGAGCATCCGTAAGTCTTCTATATAATTTGCAAAAGCTGGCCACTCCTCTAGTTCCGACAATATCTTCACCAATTGAGAACAATCTATTGCAAAAGTAACATTATAATGCCTTAAGTTCCGCATACTCTCCATCGCCCAAATCAGTGACTCCACCTCCGAATGAATCGGGGATATGCTGGCCCGAACATTTCGTGCCCCCATTAGACCTACAAATCCTTCCAGTGTGCTATACCATCCCTGTCCATCAAAAGCATCATTTGCTTTCCATGATCCATCTATAAAGCACCATCGGCCCGGTATGTGGGCAATAGCCGTCTCTGTCACCACTGTGTGTAGATTTTGAGATCTGCTTAGTTGGGCTTCCTCCCATAGTGTAGATTCCGTCTCTGCCAAGGAAAGTGTATCCTTCGGATCAATATCCAGGTTGTTAAAGATCTTACTATTTCTTGTTTTCCATATATACCATAAAATCCATGCATAGTGATGATTGTCTATCGTGGAGGTAACTCTCCAGAATAAATGATCCATATTTGTGAACAGGGAGCCCGTGGGAAATATCGTCGTATCCAGGGAAATCCTTGACAATGCCCATATCTGACGTGCTAGTGGGCACTCAAAGAATACGTGATTAACTGATTCTTCCGTGGCTCCACATCTATCACACCCAACATTTCCATGTATTCCTCGTATCTGCAGATTTTTCCTTACCGTGATGCAATTCGAGAGCATCTGCCATAAGAAGTGCCTTATTTTGGAGGTCATCTTACCTTCAAGCAAAAAGTCTTAAGAGCATTAGCCGTTGGTCCATATCCCACATCCCTCTGCCCTCTATCCGGATATACTCTTAGGTACTACTTGAATCATTAATACATTAGCGCACCTAACTTATTGGTGAATAAGGAAAACCCTTAATAAAAAAAAACTTACTGGTGAATATGGACTTTTTTGTAAAAATGTTGAATCTTTGTTTACGCGTACGAGTTGGAGTTTCTGTTAACATTTTACATATATATTAAATATGCAAAGAGTGAAGACAAATTATGATCTAAGATCTACTTTGCTAGATTATAAAAGAATGTTAATGTAGTAAATGGAGTCGATCTAATTATCCCCAATCTGTTAATGAACAAACTACTTTAGGTTACACCCTGCTCATTCGATGTTGTTTATGTAATTGCATACAGATGAACGTAAAAATAATTACTAATGAATAGAAAAAAATCATATAACTATAGCTTATAAAAGAATTAACTAACATATAAAGAGACAAAAATATCAGACTATTTATCATCAATTATTATAGATTAAAATACTATAATAGCTCAAAATTTAATAACTGAGCTATAATCATATAGTTTACATAGTTATGCCGTTTGCAGTGAGAAGAGATCGAAGCTCATCCATTTTTTGAAGTAATGTCATTTTCATTTTTTTACATATATTAAAAAAAATCATTGGGATAGATTTTTCTATCATTTATTTATCAGTAGTGTTCTAAGCTAAATAAAAGTATTTATAAATCAATGTATTTGTAATTAATCTTAAATTTAAAATACTTATTAGTTGCATTGGACTTCTAAAATACACTTCCTATGCTTTTAAATATAATAACTTATTTTAGTTAAAAATATAAATATTAAAAATCTTGTTTTTTTAGAAAAATATCATTAATGTATAAGTGATATACAACATGTACAATTTTATTTGTTACACAATATCTAATAAGTACAAAAATTGCATTAAAATGTGAAAATAATTTATGTTTTGAAATATTTTTTTCCTGAAATCACTTGTATTATAAATAGAGGTAGTATTGTGTAATACAAAAAAATAGCACTTTGATAAAATATAAATAATTTATGATATTAAGAACTAAGATCATTAAATGAAACTGAAGTTATGAAACAGATAAATAATCTAGAAAAGCTACAACCATCTTGTTTTGATTTGTTCTTTTTTTTTTGTCAACCGCCCATTTTAATTAGATCAAGTGGTGAACAGACGAGTCGTTCCTCCGAGGAGCACCTCCGTCTGGCCTGGTCTGATCTATATGGGAAAAAATAATTCCGGCTTGGTCTGATCTATATGAGAAAAAATAATTCATTTCTTCCTTATTTCTTTGGATAATGCATCCGCTCTACCATTCATACTCCGAGGAATATTTCATTTCTTTTTCTGCTGTCCAACTTTCAGTCTCTCTTTATTATCGCATGGACTATATACATACGGACGTGTTGAAAACTCATTGGTTGCTTCCTTTAACGTTGACATGCACTTTTTGCAATTATAAACTCTTTTTTAAAACTAATCTGCATACCTAATCTTTTTTTTTTTGAAACACATCTGCATACCTAATCATTAAACAATACGTGTTGAGAAAGAGCATCATCTCTTGTACCAATTACAATGATGAGATTAGTGTGTTTACTATACCGACTATCTAATAGCTACAGTTTCAGCCTCTAAAAGTATGTTTCTGGTTGGTCATGGACTGATTAGTAATCCTTTATCGCCATCGAATATTTACCATTTTAATAGTTATCAGAAGTAATGAAAACTAGCATCAGGGAAAACAATATCCGCAGTTTGTTCATATGTAAGCTTAATATGTCTTTTATTTTCATTTTTGTTTATATATGCTTTTAAACTAATTAACCTAGTATGAAAGTAAGCCATTAACCTAGTATTCACGTTTTATTTACTACAAAAACAATTTTTTTCTTATGCTTTTCTTTCCAGGCCGACATAAAACAAAAATAAAATTACAAACAAAGCAACTGAATAACACATATCCAACACCAAATTATAAAAGAACAAAATCTAATCAAATATCTTATTGTGAATTTCTTATCTTCTTCTTTTTGCTGATGAATGTGTTACTATTGCTCTATTGTACATAGATATGTCAACTTTGACATCAATCCATTAATTAAATAAATCAGTGAGACAAACAAAAAAACTCAAAAAGAACTAATAGATATCAAATATTTGCGCACTTATGTGCATCGTATCAAACCTTATAGTTCATGTAGACTAGTACAAATTGATACAACCACATGCATATATATAATTGTTATAGATTATCTAATGATAAGGTTATTCACATATACATCTCGGTATTCCGAATGCTAGTTGTTCATGTAGATCACCATGAGTAGCAAAAGTTAACTTCACATACGCAAAATCATTGAATTTATTATTGGTCGTGATTTATGAGCAAGAGTATTTCGAATGATCGAGACTCGACTCTCTCATCACCTGCTATTATATTGATGGTTACGGCCAGCACCGTCACAGCCTCTTTAAATATTTCATTAATCATTACATATATTTGATATTTTATAAGATTAGATGTAGACAACATTCATGATATATATTTAGGGAACTTATATATCTATCAAACTACTTGCAAGATCATTTATTCATTGTCGACTTCGTTTCATTTTTGTTAAAATATCATCTATTCATTGCAATATAGCAATTTTCTAAATGGCGTTATGCGTTACTGTCCTCCCAATTGAATGATACCATTACTCTCATGTATTGATTATGCATCTTTCATATCTGGTACGTGCCACGTATGTATATAACAATGATTCTGTCAAGCGTTTTAGATATTACATAGTTTTAGATAGGCATGCGCATTCGGTTTCTCAATAGGTTTCGATTCGGTTGATTCAGATTTTCGGTACCGTGTTCATAAGTACCATTCGGTTTTTACTAATAATCGGATCGGGTTCGGTTCGGTATCTTCCGAGTTCGGTTCGGATCCGATTATAACCAATGTCTAAAATCATCCAAAATATTTTTAAACCTAAATTTTGACTAAATAGTATTCAAAATATGTAAATTATTCACAAGTATAATTAATAATTAGTTAAACTATCTAAATTAACTAAGATATATTCAAAATAACATAACATAGACTGCGAAAATATTTAGTATACTATAAACTATCTAAATTATCTGAACATATATAAAAACATTTTGGATACCTTCAGATTCTACTTCGGATTTTGGTTCGATTCGGGTTATACCCAAAGTCCAAAGTACCAGGCTCATAAGTCCCGTTTGGTTATTTTCCCGTTCAGTTATTTTTGTATAACGGTTTGGATCCGGGTTCGTTTTCTTGGTTCAGGTTTAGGTCGGTACTTCGGGTTGGGATAAAAACGCTCAAACCTAGTTTTAGAGTTCACTTTTTATTTTTTGTTTTGCAAAATGGATGTCACCAATAAACAAGCCACTGGAGCATCTGCAAGAGGAAGAAAAAAAAAAACAGCTTATGGATCACTAGTCACGCTCTGGTTACACTGCTCCATGATATGGAATGACTATACATGCACCATATTCACCATTGCATGCTTAAGAAAACGGTGACTGAGGATAGAGAATTTACCAATTGCCATTATTGCAAAAGTTGTTGGGACCATTTATTTATGTTTCATATCCTTTTCCTGCTACTGAACTATCGAGTTTGTTTGTCAGATATGTGACCTTTAAGCATTTAATTTTTGAAATGTATATATAAATATAAGTAAACTAATTATATAGATTTGATTTTGTAATAAATGGCATGGTCGAGGAATGTGGTCCTCAAAGCGACACACCACATAATTTTCTCAGCCTTTCCTTTTTGGACCATTTAATTTCATGTACGTTGGACCACTCGGCTCGTATGATCCCCATCTATTCCAAGAATCACTTCACTTATTACCTACCTACCGAGTCACAGCATCCGATAGCTTTCTGATATCAAATAACTTCCTATGGATTTTGAAATACGGGCCTCGTGAAGGGCCATTATATTATGGATGAGATGTATAAGTCCCCGAGTGGCCCAATCTAAATTATATAATTGTGCCTTGTAGAAGGTACGGCTCCGATCCGAGGCAGGCCGAATCTAGAGAGAAAACGACGTTTGTTGTTTGTGTCGACGCGACCCTGATCAATTAACCCATATTATAGCCACATGACTCGTGTATAGGCTCACAATGCCACACTTGTAAGTTGTAATTATGCATGCACGTAAAGTTTGATTGTACTATTAAACAATGAATATACTTGTGATTTATGAAGAATTACTGTTTTAATTAAATATAATACGATTCTTGATGACTTGATGAGTGGTGCCAAATTATTATAGCTTCAGACAAGATACCGCCCCATATCTTTGACACTTGGACTTGCATGAAGATTTCACTTTCTTTCCTTTTTTCATTCTAGAAGACTTGAAAGTTGAAACAGTGGAAAAGAGAATATTTAAATCCGAATTGTATGTTTATTTTAAACTTGTTGATCAAAAAAAAAAAACTAGTTGATAGAAAAGGTTTATTTTAAATTGTTTTTCTTTATTTGTTCATTGTTTATAGGAATACAAAACTTTCTGTTTATCTAAAAAAATCCATTCAAACATATAAAACTTGTAACTGTTATAGTTTTTATTGTCTTAAAATGAATTAGAGTAGTTCGGCTTTTACGTATAGATATAGAGTATGTATATAGAAAGCACTACTATTTGCATACAACAAATGAATAGACATTCCTTCTAGAAACCGTAGAGTCGAACCCCACATAAGCAGAACACAATCCATTGTTTTATTTGTTTGCTTGTTTGTTTGGATATATATTATAAAAATAATAGACTTTATTAAAGTGTCCAAGAAATCCGACTTTCCAACGTTTATCTTTCTTTTAGTCTATGATCATATATATAAACAAGAGGGATTCATATGTTACCCCCAACTTATTACATTTGATGATTGTCCTTTGTCATTGTACAAGAAAAAAGATAAAAAAAAAACTCAAATTATGAACACAAAGAAAAACGTCCTTGTGGACGTGTCACCCTTCTTGTTAGTGGAAGCATCTGCAGATTCCGAGACTCATGAAGATCAAGGTGGCCACGAGGGAAATGATGAAGATTATGGGAATGATGCTGAGTCAACGAGTCAGGTGACGGGTAGGTCGGCTGTTTTTGACTGGGTGGAGTTGGATAAAGAAGAAAAAGAGGTAGTCACCGGAGAGAAAGAGGAACACGATGGGGAAGAGGTGAATAGTCACCGGAGGTGGCCGGAAAGAAGAGAAGGTGAAAGCAGGAGCGTTGATTCGTCTTCCACTAGGAATGATGAGTGGTTGATGAGGAGGAATATTGAAAAAGATCGAATGTTTTGGGAAGCTTGTTTGGCTTCTTAATATGCATCAAATTATTAATTAACAGTGTGTTGTTGTATGTTTGAAATATATATATTGATAGATATATTTGATTTGTCAGCTAATTTAATTAACTTTTTGTAAATTTATATTTATAAAATTAGTACAGTAGTTAGTTCCGTGATCATCATCAACAATTTAGTAGTTACTCCTCCTTCCAGGTTGAAAAAGAAATGACAAATAAATTGTTGACCATAAAGGCCCATTAAAGGCCCATTAAAAATAAAGCCCACTTTCAGCTTTTTAAACCTTTCGTTTTATTCCTTGCTTGGGGATGTTAGAGTATCAGAGAACTTTTGGGACTCGAATCGGAAGAAAGACGATGGTGATGCTCAGAATCCGAAGCAGAGATGGATTGGAGCGGGTGAATGTAGAAGGATCTCATATCACTGTCTCCCAACTCAAAGCCCTAATCCAGGATCAGCTCCAGATCCCTCTCCACAACCAGACTTTATCCACCGATCGCAACCTCCTCCTCGCAAAGACTCCCGATGACATCCTCGCCTTCACCGACATGACCGACCCCAACCTCCCAGTCTCCTCTCTCAATCTCTCCCACGGATCTATACTCTACTTGGCCTACGAAGGCGAGCGCACCATCCGTGGCGGTCCCGCCGTAACCCCCGCCGGTTCCTTCGGGAGGAAGATGACCGTCGATGATCTAATCGCACGCCAGATGCGCGTCTCTCGTCAGGAGAATTCTCACTGCGACTCCGTCTCCTTCGATCGCGACTGCGCCAACGCGTTTCAGAGCTACGTCAACGAGTCGTTAGCGTTTGCTGTCAAACGCGGCGGGTTCATGTACGGGAACGTCTCGGAGGGAGGTGAGGTGGAGGTGAATTTCATCTACGAGCCGCCGCAGCAAGGGACGGAGGATAGTCTGATTCTCATGAGAGACGCCGAGGACGAGAAACGTGTTGATGCGATCGCTCTAGGGTTAGGGATGAGGAAGGTTGGGTTTATATTCAACCAGACTGTCACTCAGGACAAGAAGGAGTACACGTTGTCCAACGTTGAGGTTTTGCTAGCTGCGCAGCTTCACGCGGAGAGTGAGTTGAAGGAGTGGGTCACGGCGGTTGTGAAGCTTGAGGTTAATGAGGACGGTGGTGCTGATGTTCATTTTGAGGCGTTTCAGATGAGTGATATGTGCGTTAGGTTGTTTAAGGAAGGGTGGTTCGAGACTGAGATTGGACCTGAGGATGATCCTAAGCTCTCCAAGATGAAGAAAGAGGTTGTTGTTGGAGTCAAGGATCTTAAAGAAGTTGACAATGATTTCTTCCTCGTTGTCGTCAAGATCTTGGATCATCAGGTTCGTTTCTTTGACCTTTAGAGCTTAGGGAGAAATTAGGCATGTGATATGTACTTTGGAATGTTGTGTAAAGAATCTTTTTGTTTGTAAACAATTGCTTGTGACAGGGACCGCTGTCTTGTACTTTCCCGATAGAGAACCGGAACGTTAAAACAACAGTGTGGGCTTTGAAAACACATATGGATCGTGCGAGGAGCCTCCCGTTCGTGAAGAGGATCTCTGATTTTCATCTGCTTCTCTTTGTGGCTCAGTTTCTAGACGTTTCATCAGATGTTCCTGCATTGGCTGAGTGCGTTCGTCTTCAGTCTCAGGTTCCCGAGGGCTATGAGTTGCTCATCGACTCTATGGCCAGTACTTCTTGAACATTCCCTTAATTAGTTGTTTGTGTTTATATTTCTCTTCTTTGGGATTTGTTTTATGTTCAACGTTTAACGTTTAGTTTATTTCTTCAGACAACCAGTCTTTTCCATCTATTCAATGGTAGTCTTTGTTTTGAATTCAGAAAATAGAAAGAAAAAGTTCAAGGAAAAAGGTTAATTGTATTCAGTGGGTAGGTAGTCTTTGTGCTCAAGTCCCTGTCTAACTAAACGTTTGTTCCATAAGGAATGTTCTTTTGAAAAAATTAAACAAAATTGGAGATGCGGGGGATCGAACCCCGTGCCTCTCGCATGCAAAGCGAGCGCTCTACCATTTGAGCTACATCCCCCGATGACAAACCCGTGATCAAGAGATTAATTTCGTCTACAGCATGCGAGGAGTTATATAAGTTGGACTGGGCTGAAGAAGTTTATTTCACTTAAGAAAGCCCGAAATTGAAATGTTGGATGGTTGCTTCTGAAGGCAGAAAACGACAAATTAAGAGGGACAAGGCAAAAGATATACTTTTGTCGTCTTCTTCCACTTTTGAAAATTCATACCCAAAACATATAAAAATTAATAGTGGGAAAGACTTTAGGTAAAGCTCGTTTAAGCACACATTATTAGTCTGTCCATATGCTTACGAAAAAGATGGCAAGCACTTAAAATGAATTTTCTTTTGTAATTCTCCAACTTTCATATACTCCCTCTGTTTCTAAATAACACAAGTTTCACTTTATATTTTCAATGCAACTTTTTAACTAAAATCTCTTCCATGTCCTTTTGATTAACCAATAGATGTTTTTCAAAATTATTTTTATTTAAATAATTCTACATTAAATGAGAGTATACTAGTACTTCCTCCGTTTCTAAATAAGTGTCGTTCTAGAGAATTTTTTTTGTTGCAAAATAAATGTCGTTTTCGGTTTTCAAGACAAAATTTATTAATTTTATTCTACAGTCTATTTTTCTATTAGTTGATATATGGTTAGGTGTATGGTTAATTATGTTTTTATATGGAAAATATGTAAAATTAATTGTTTTCTTAATCCGTGTGCGTAAAGCTAAAGTGACACTTATAATGAAACAGAGAGAGTATCTTTGTTCATTTTCTTAATTTGCGTGAATCATGTCTAAGTGATACTTATATTGAAACCGAAAGAGTAATTACTTAAGTATTTCAAATAAATTCACTAATGAATATCTGCATAGGGTTACGTAAACAACCTATTAATGTTTCCTCCACGGCTTGATTAATTGCGTTCGGATTTTTCCATAGCAAAGGGTAATGAAAGAAAATAAATAATTGACTGTACTTTTAATTTTGTTTAATCAATATGATGAGAGAGAAAAAAAAGGTAAGGAGTGGAAAATGGGGAGCACACGTATGGAAAAGACAAAATAGATGACGACAAAACTAAGAAAGCCCTCAAATGGACACGCGAATCATATACCTTAGCGTGTTCTCCTTTTATTCTTTTTTTTTCTCTTATTGATTTAGTTGCAACCATTGTTATTTTCGTTTTCGTTCTTACCGAATACCATAAAATCGCTAAATTACAGTTACAAAAAAATATAGATTTGTAGGTTCTTGAAAAGATTGTTTAATCCTGTGGACACTTTCATTCAGGTTACGACAAATACAATTCGTTACATCTTTGCGGAAAATCGACGGTCCAAGTTGTTGTAGGTGTTATCAACACGTGTTATACATGTTTGTATCGGGAAAAAACAACGGCTGAGATCTACTGTTTTGGTCCCATTCCCATCATACGAAAGAGATTCATGGTTCCTTGGTTTGTCAAATCCGAAAGATATACTAAAAAAGCAAATTTATATTCATAGAACCTAACTTGTAAATCAACAGATACGCTTGATAAAACAAAACTTGAATATTAACGTTGTTATAGTTGAGGTTCACCACTCTTTTCCTTCCGAGCTATCAAAGCTAGAGTAGTGTTCACATTCTCTTTCGTTTAACTTCTCGCCTACCCTATCCTTTAATTAATTAAAAGATTATAATTGTAACAATTAAATGTTAACGTATTGTTTTATCGTGGTCTCATTAAAACGCCTAACTAAATGCATTGAATCCATCTAAAAGGGTCGTAATAAGCTTTTGACTATTTGTCAAAGTTGTAGGCATGTGACGGTCACGCGCTTTTCCACATCACGACAAAATCCGAAGCCCATTCCCACGTTTCACCTAATGGGCCCGTTCGAGAAAAAGAACAAGCAAAGAATTTAGAGGGGCCGATACATTTATTTTCCAAGATATATTTTGTTTTATTACAATAGGAATTTAAAAGGTATTGTTTCGAACATGACAAAAATTACAAATAAAATTTTACAAGCCAAGACATCTAATAATATAATTTTTGTTCAGAAAATTGTCAAAAACGATTAACAAAAAGATAAAACAATGAAAAAAATAGTAGATGCCGTTTTTTTACAGTCGACGAGTGTCCTTTTCATCAAAATGTTGTGGTTTATTTAAAACACAACTTAATTACAAAATGACATTGTCTGTTTTTTCAAAATAAAATAAAAATAGTTAAAATTAATTTTGCACACAAATATTCCAATCAATGCTTTGTAAATTTTTTTTTTTGTCAACCATTTGATTTTCATTAATAACAAAAGTTCAGGTACAATGGCTTAATAGTTTAGCCAAGAAATTACATAAGATTTATCATAAAGCCTTGCTTCTTTGGCTAGTTTGTCAACAACACCAACTAGTGTCTTAGGAGCATGAACGAAAGTATAATTATTTGATGCCGCAATAACTTTTAAATCTTGAACAATGTTGATCAGTTCATAAGATCCTGATCACTTGTATCTCTGACCTGCACAACTTGTATGCTTTGTAAAATTTAAAAGCGAGATATGATAAGTTTACTCATAGGCTCAATTATTATCGTATAAATTTTAGGTTTAGTAAATAAAAGGAAACTGAAATGAGCAAAAATCCAACGTTGAAAGGCTTTGGGTCCAAGACTCGAAAGGCATGATGTCATACGCCCAAAACGGAACACGTTTCGTCAGTAGTGGCAAGACTCGTAATCTTGCAGACCGGACGAGGGCATTTTTGGAGTTTCAAGAGCTGTGGTTTTTAATAACCAAAAGAAAACAACACCACCCTTTTGTCGCCACATGCCATGGCGTTGGTCGCACGCTGTATAGTGTTTTATTTGTTTTTTGTCACCTTCCTTTCTAACCAATTTCATATTTTATTACTAACCATTTGCATTCACATTTTTATAGTTATTTTAAAGAACTAAAAAACAAAACAACCTCTCTCTGTCTTTCGGCCTATCATAAGTCACAACCATCAAATTTAAAACAAGATCCTAATGTTTTTTTTTAATAAGATCCAAAACTATATGAATGTTTTTCTTAAAATAGTTTAAAGCTGCATTACCATACTTTATATATATATTTTGGACATCCCATACTTTATATATAATAGATGATGAATGATGTTTTGATTGTAACTTCTAGTTTTTTTTTTTTGCTTAAAATTTGATGGAAATTAAGTTTTCTCACTTTTGTTTTTATGTTAGCTCGAATATAGCTTGCAAATTGTCTTTTTATAAGTGATTACATAGAACCAAACGACAAAACACTTTGTATATGAAATAGACAATAATTAATAAAATTTAGGAAATCTTGGAGTATATAATAGAAAGGGTCCAAGAAGTCCTGTAAATAGCATAGATATGCAAAATGATTGTAGAACAATTGCAATATTAGAAAATGACAAAAACAAATTTAATTTACATAAAAACATACGTATAGACATGATATATCTGCCAACTCATACGAGGGAAGGATTATTGATGAAAATACAAATCAATAACGAAGTACTAGTAGTATTTCACAATTAAACATGAAAAAATTATTAAAACAAATTGTGGGAAGCTAATTAAACATTATAATACTGGTAAGGGGGGAAAAGGAGGTGGTCAAAAAGAGCACTCATGAAGGAGCGTGTCAGGACTGGCGTGCCAATAGCCAATCCTATCTCTTTCTTCACATGACACCGTGTCAAATCCTTTTTTTAATACTTAATAAATATTTATTTTTGCCTATAAATTTTATTTTAATTTAAAGTAATAATCAGCCGACTGAAATTAAAAGCTTAATTAGTAAAGCAATTGCAAAATGGGCATTATCATCGTCGACAAAGGAAAAATTAAAAAATAAAAAACAATAAAAGAAAGATAGAAAAGTGAGAGAAGGGGAGGGACCCACATATCGAAACAGTAATAATAGGTCGTCCGGCCCATTTGTCACCGCCCGATGGGTTATTTCATCTTCAACACCTCTCACCTTTGACTCTCTCTCTCTTTCTCTACGGACGAACCAGATAAAGCTCTCTCTCCCTCTTTCTTGTAGAAGAAGAACTCTTCTGTACTTTGTTGTCTCAAAAAATATCTTCTCAGTCTTCTGTGTTCTTCAAGCTGATTAAGCTTTAAAGGGTTATGCCGTTTCACTGAAATCAATTCTCGCTGAATCAAGAGATACAGATAGAGAGATATCTTTTCTGTTTCTAGAAAAAAAAAACAGTCTGGTTGCTGCTATTTTTTATTTTTTTGAGACCAAGGAAAATACTATGGCTGGTGGAAACGAAGTCAACCTTAACGAATGCAAGGTACTCTATGAACTTTGATTCATTCCCAATTTCTGAGATTTTTTTGTTTTTGTTTTTCATAAACGAACGAACAAACGATTCCGTTTAGTTTTTTTCTTTTCTTCATTTTCGTGTGTTAATTGCTCATTTGGTGTTTATAAACCACCTCGTACATCTCAAAAATGTATTAATTCTGAAACGATGAAGATAGATCATCATCATCACCATAGATTCATACATCGTACGGACTGATTTTATTTAAAAAAAAAAACAAATAATCTAAAACGTCCCATCTGATGAAAAGATGTTTCTTTCTTCTTCACTGTAGAGAATAGTGCCACTGAACACATGGGTCCTCATCTCCAACTTCAAGCTCGCTTACACTCTCCTCCGCCGCCCCGACGGCTCCTTCAACCGCGACCTCGCCGAGTTTCTCGACCGCAAAGTCCCCGCCAACTCCTTCCCCGTCGACGGCGTCTTCTCCTTCGACCACGTCGACACCTCCACCAACCTCCTCACCCGAATCTACCAGCCCGCTCCTCCCGACCCCTCCCGCTACGGCTCCGTCGACCTCACTGAGCCTCTCAGCACGACTGAGATCGTCCCCGTCCTCATCTTCTTCCACGGCGGCAGCTTCACTCACTCCTCCGCCAACAGCGCCATCTACGACACTTTCTGCCGTCGGTTGGTCTCTATCTGCGGCGTTGTTGTTGTCTCCGTTGATTACCGGAGATCGCCGGAGCACCGTTACCCTTGTGCTTATGATGATGGTTGGAATGCTCTCAAATGGGTCAAGTCCAGAGTCTGGCTTCAGAGTGGTAAAGACTCCAATGTTCATGTTTACTTGGCTGGTGACAGCTCTGGTGGCAACATTGCTCATAACGTTGCTGTGAGAGCCACTCACGAAGGAGTTAAAGTTCTTGGGAATATTCTTTTGCATCCCATGTTTGGTGGCCTTGAGAGGACTGAATCTGAGAAGAGACTTGATGGGAAGTACTTTGTCACTATTCAAGATCGTGATTGGTATTGGAGAGCTTACTTACCCGAAGGTGAAGATAGAGATCATCCAGCTTGTAATCCCTTTGGTCCTCGTGGTCAAAGCCTTGAAGGAGTTAACTTCCCCAAGAGTCTTGTAGTTGTGGCGGGTTTGGATCTTGTTCAGGATTGGCAGTTGGCTTATGTCGAGGGGCTTAAGAGGACTGGTCAC
This sequence comes from Diplotaxis tenuifolia, assembly GCA_014822095.1. NCBI lineage: Eukaryota > Viridiplantae > Streptophyta > Magnoliopsida > Brassicales > Brassicaceae > Diplotaxis > Diplotaxis tenuifolia. The sequence goes on from JABAYD010000400.1 coordinate 14,617, forward strand.
CATGTTAACCTTTTGTATTTGAAGCAAGCTACTATTGGCTTCTACTTCTTGCCTAACAATGATCACTTTCATTGTCTTATGGACGAGTTAACCAAGTTTGTGCACTCCGTAGATGAAGTTAGTCAAAGCAAGTCGTCTCCTATTCTTCTGAATCCATAGCCACATGATGAGGTTGTTCTATACATAAAGAGGAGAAGACTAGAAGATCTGTTTGTCTTGATCACTAGCTATGATGTGTTTTTGTACAGTATTTGTGTCTTCATTAGTCTACTGAATCATCATAAGTCCGGCTTGTTGTGAGATGGATGTTGTTGGTTGTCGGGCATCTATCGGTTAGGGCTTAAGCCGAGAGATGGTACTTTGCTTTGTAGAATAGGAAGTGGTACGTAGTCTTTTAATTGGTTCTAGAGTATAGAGAGTCAAATACAAGACAACTAATTTGTGTTCAACATGTTGTGAGCAAAAACTTATCCTTTGGTAATGGATTTGTAATGTTTATATTACCTTTTGTGTTCTCATGCTTTTAATAGAAACAGCATGTCTTTCTGGCTGTTGTTTTTCATCTTCTTGTTTCTTGTTTATATTCATGCATTGAAGGTTTTTCCCTTCACTAAAGACAAATCTTTTTTCCCTTATAAGTTCTCTAACTTTGAACCATCCAAGCATTTGCTCTACTATTGCTATAATTGTGAAAAAGACACATAAAACGAAAAGAGAGACACAGAAGTTTAAGTGAAAACCCTAGGGAGACATGTGGCAATGGGCCTTTGAGTGAAATCTAAAGAAGGAGGAAATAAATGTGAGAGAAGAGAAAGACAAGTGTTGTGTGTGCATTTGAGGCAAAAGCTTCACAATGCCAAAGCCAAACCCCATCCACCCAAATGAGAAAAAAGCTTTGCACATCCAAAATTAATATATTAAATAATGATTGGACAAAAATGTCAAAATCAACATTGGATTTTTCTTTTTCTATTCCTTTTTAATACCTTTGGTTTACTTTGGCATCTTTTGCTTATTGCCTCTTCTATGTGCATGTATTTGATTTGGAATTTTTGGTGTTTCCTGGTAGTGGTTATGAACCTTTGGGAGGATAAGCACAATGCATGGACCCCCTCTTAGAGAAAACAATCTCTTTTGTCTACATATGTTTGTTTCTATATATTTCTACATTTCTTTTTAATACACCATTTATAACCATGGCTTATGTGTGATTGTTTTATTATTATATATTTTTTCTTTTGGATGCCAAGTGGTAGGGACATGGAGGCTTAGAAAAAAACACAGAAAAGCTATTTTTTTTTCTTTGTCTAGTTGATAGATTTTTTATACAGAACGAATGATACATTGAATAGATAAACATATTCAGGTACGTAACTTATTATTTTCCGAATAACATTGACTTTTTAGTCCTAGCACCTTTCAAAAATTCATTTTGTAATGCTACTATTTTGTTTTGTTTTTCACCTTGTCAAATTATTTATGACCAAACTTTTGGCTTATTGATGCGTGCGTGACCAAGACTCTCGACCGTTTGTCTTGTAATGACTGTCTTGGCAATTACTTGGGGAGAGTGTCTCTATTTTAATTTATATCAATGTGGTGAATACTTACGAACCATAATTTTTTTTTGTTCGAATCAAAAGATGTTTCGTGTTTGGAAAATTATTGATTTGTCATTTTTATTGTGGTCGCTCTCATTTGGTTTTGTAGTCTTTAATCCTGACAAAAATAACTTAAACTTGTTTGGTGATTCATCAACATCTGCTGGTTTCTCCATAATTCATTAATTTGTCGTTTACACTAAGATTCTTTCTTTTGTCAATGGATTAGCTTTGTCCTTTGTGGACTATATTCAATGCTTTGGTTCCAAAAATTCTTAAACTATTATACCACTAGTATACATCATCTAATTCTAAGTAACTTTGAACTTAAAGGTTTGGTTTGAGGAATCTTTGGTTTCCTTTCCTTCAAAAGAGTATGAAGACTTTTTTGTATTACTTTTCTCTAGTTCACATTAAGAGTTTTTATAATTTTTCATTGATGTGTGGTCATTGAGGTGTCGGTCATGTTTTAAAAGTAACAGAAAGAAAAAAAAACAAGGTTCCAGTGATACCATTCATGCTGCTAGTTATGTGTTTTATATACATGAACAATTTTTTGTTTTTGCATGTAAGCCCGAAGTTATTACGACGTGGTCTGTGAAAATGTGATCGGAGAAATATATGGGTGGGTGGCCTAGAATTCAAAGTTCAAACTATCAATTTTAGTAGTATTATTTTTTGACTCCCAAATTCAAAACAAAATAACGTGAAAAAAGGAGAGAGGAGAGAGGTTAAATGTAAATAATCAGATGACTATAAGCTGGTGGGAAGAAGTTAAAAGGGTATGGCTACGTACTCTGAAAGGAAAGTGTTAATAGATGTGCTCATAGAAATGGAAGAAAATAGAAAAAGAGAGAAGAAAGGAAAGAAAAGACAAAAGCATTGAACAATGAAGCCATTTGTCTTTATTACCCTAAAACCTAAAACACTAGAAATTCAAAGAACAAGACACGCACCTTTCATCTTGAAAGTTTCAAATCTTTAAACCCCACAAATTACCATTAACACATGCTCTCCTTTCTCTCTCTTATCACTTGCATTCATCATCCACTCGTCATCTTTCTAGTCTCTCTCTTGTTGTTGACAACTCCAATTATAACAAAAAAGCTTAAAACAAAAATTCTTGAGGAAGTTGATGGTGGAGCACAAATATTTCAATATGCGGAGTTACATGCATGCATACTAGTTATTCGTAACGTAGATGATTACTGGAAATATTATCGAATCACATATAAATTGCATGTTTCGAGCTAACATACAGAAATATATTGGAACCCACTGAATGTTACACTCTCATTAATGGTGTAAAATATAGACAAAGAGAAGTTTGTATTGCGTATTTTCTACTAAACGACACAGCATTTTTGTTCCTCAGGTACGTAAATGGGCTTCTCATCAAAGCAGCGATGGGCCGTTTGTTGATTTCTAAAGGAAATTCTATAAATTTTCAAGGGCTTTTGAATATCGGTTTATAAGGTCTACTGAATAAAACAATTAGGACCCAATCCAACAATGTAATCGGTTTACCAATTGGAAAAGCCAGTTTCAAAGACTTAAATCTCATGCAGGCCGTATTTTAAAAACAATCGATCCGCTATTTTATGTATTTTCAAGTTCACGAGGTGTACTTATGAAGAAAAACATTGTATAGTTAGAAGGCCTCAAATTACACAAGGAAAGCCCACAGACACTATACGTTTTCTTAGATTTAAGGCCCATTTTGATTATTAAGAAATGTTGATCGCATCTAGAAGAGTTGCGTTCGTAGAGAGAAAGAGAAGAGCGGTTATGGTAGTTATGACGCCGTGCTCTCCGATTCTTACCGAAGAACGCCGGCCATCAGAGGACGGTGCACCTCTACATTCTCCGACTGATCTCGGTGGCGAATCGTTACGTGAAAGCTCAGATGCTCTTGAAGAGTTTTTCTCCTGCTCTTCGTCGGATAATGGTTACAGTTTCTACCTCGGGGGCGAGATGTCTCCGTGGGGTCAGCCGCTAACGAAGGAGTCGAGATTAACTGCGGCGCTGCGGGAGACGAAGGAGGGGCGTGGAGAAGTGAGCAGAGGAAGAAGCGCGAGGAGGAAGAAAGAACTCCCGCCATATCTGACGACACTGGATTGTAACGGACGGCCGAGATTCCATCACAAGAGGGTGAGGAGCGAAGGAAGGCTAGAGATATCCAGGGTGGCGGTTAATTTACCGGAGATGGTGAGTGTCCGTGGAAGAGAAGGAATCCGAATCGGAACAGTGAGAGTGAGTCCTTAAAGCCCAATACCATTCGACAATGAAAGACAAGTAAGCTGACGTGTCGAACGTAGAGATTATAATAAGTGTTCGCAGGGGAGAGAGAGAAAGTAGGTTTTGATCGTAGAGATGAAGGTTTTTATCATCTCTCTCTCAGATCTCTTATTGTAGTAGCTAGTAACGGTTTCTAGGGTTTCCAATTTATAGGTTTTGTGTCTGCTTGAGATAGGTAAAGGGCTTTCTCAAGTTTATCAGTTACGGTGATTGTTTGAATTTGCAGAAAGAGATAGCACCAGGGAGGTTGATAGATACGTACGCGGCACAATGCGAGAACTGTCGCCAGTGGAGAGTGATTGATAGCCAGGAGGAGTACGAGGATATCAGAAGTAGAATGATCGATAACCCATTTACCTGCGACAAGAAACAAGTCTCTTGTGAAGACCCCGCTGATATTGACTATGATTCCTCTCGTACATGGGTCATCGACAAGCCTGGTCTCCCCAAAACCCCCAGAGGTTTCAAGAGGAGCCTTGTCCTCAGGAAAGACTACTCTAAGATGGATACTTACTACTTCACCCCTACCGGTAAAAAGCTTAGGAGTCGCAATGAAGTTGCTTCCTTTGTGGAAGCCAATCCCGAGTTCAAGGATGCTCCCCTTGAGGACTTCTCTTTCACTGTCCCCAAGGTGATGGAGGACACTTTTCCTCCTCTTGAAGTCTTGAAGACTCTCCTATCCCTCCTATTCCTATTGCTGCTACTACACCTGGTGATGATGTTGTTTCAGACAAGAGCACCAAATCCAATCAAATCAAAGGCAAATTAAAGATTGAAGATGAGACTACTCTCTCCCACCTTCCTTCCGCTCTCTAATCTGATATTGCGTTGCGAGTTTGTTTGTTGATTTGCTTTCTTAAACTGTCACTGAGCTGGATAATTTCTTTCTTTGTTGAGAAGCAAAGCTGCCTCTCTGACCTCTCTAATATGAACTCGTAGTTTTAAAATGTCAATTCAATGTTAATATTAGTTTTATTTTTCAGAGTTTTTCCCAATCTTTCATGTTTGCATTGGTTCTTCTTACACTGCATTGGCACCATATGCTCTTCTTAACAACACCAGAAAACCACAAAATCAGCAAGCTGGCTACTAACATTGCTTGTGTTGGTCTCATAATTCTTCGACTCATGGTTAGGCTATAGATACAATTCTTAAATAAAGGTTCATGACTTCATGTAGATATTAAGAAATACAAGTATTGAGTGATAGACTGTATTTATCAAGAAGTAGTGTTGATGATCACCCTCTGTCTCTGATCTGGAGGTAGTGTTAATGGAATTAACAGCGCTATCCTCTGAGGCTTCTTCTCTTTGCTTGAAGTAAACTGTAAATTGTGGGGCGAAAAGAACACAACCCTCTTTACTGTCTTTAACAAACACCTTCGTATGCATGTATTTTCATAGACTTGGGAATGTAAATACATTTGTCCTTTTTGTTTTTTTGTTTTTCTAGTTTGGAAAAACATCTCCTCCTGGGAATAACAACTGAAAGAAGAGACTACTGAAACTTTTAATAAGAAAACTCCAAACCTTGTGGAGTCGCTTGAATTGTTATATATTTGCAGCTGCATCAACAACTCTGCGAAGAGACCGCTTAGTATTCACTTCATACATTATCTGCCTTTGGTTAATTAAAGCTGTGAAAACATACATACCTATTCCTTAACAGTCGACGCCGCCTTCTCTCTAGAATATATTTAATGGCTGCACCTAAACCTCTGCGACATATAAGCCTAATCACTTAAAACTTTTTAACGAATGAAAAATTCATTTGCAAGTAGTAATGTGGGTTTGGTTAAGCTGTCTGTGTGAGACGAGACATACCTTGTCAGGATATGCAGTCCCTGCCTCATTCTTCCTAGCATATATCCAAACATGACTAGTTTCTCTTCAATCACATATAGAATGTATTGTTTCTTTTCAATAACATTTAGAATGTATTCAATCACAGGCATCAAAGTTATAATCACACCACAGACAGTCAAACAGAAGGAGGCTCACTTGAATATTCTGCCAGACAAAAAAAAAAAAACATCTTCTAGACTTTGTTAAATCACAATTTTCGTTGGGAGGGGAATAGGCAAAAAGAGAAAAAAAGCTAACAACCTTGGCCACATTCCTAAAGTAGGGATGAGTTGGTCGAGGGGTTTAGGAGAGATATAGAAAGGCCCTTGCTCGGGTTTTTGAATCCTGACATTCCCGCTACCATCATCCCTTACGGCCTTATTGGGTTTTGTTCACAAAAAAATGAGCATCACAAATGTTTTTTTTTTAGCATTGAGCAAGGAGAGAAGCTATAAAAGAAAGAGAAGAAGAAGAAGAAGGAAAGAGACCTTGAGGCCTTGGAGATAAGCTAATAATGTTCCTGGAACAAGGGAAGAAGGCTCAGGCTTTTCAAAAACTTCACTTGCGACAGTCAAAGCAAAGCCTAATGCACTTTCAGCTCCAGATACATTGACGCGGCCTGTCCCATCTTCCTATATCAAATAAATGAGAGAGAGAGAGTGTAAGAGCAGAGTTTTAAAAAAAAAAAAACTGAAAGGAGGGAAGGAAGGAAGGTTTACGAGAAACCAAGGGGACTTGTTTAGTGTTGGGAAGCCTGATGGAGGCAGTGTCTTGAACCCACGAAAACTTCCAATTACGTTTCAGAAACTGTGTCTCTTCCTGAACAAGGATATATTATGTTTGTTTTGTGAAGATGCTCCTAGGCCAAGAAAAGAAGGGAGACATCATTACCGTTTCCTGGAGAATAACAGCAAAGATGTCACTACGCTCACATTTGAAAGGTGTGGCAGAGGCAACTGATCCAGAAACAGCGATGATCAAAGGAGGCGGAGAGAATAACAATTGCGCTGGAGAATAACAATACTCAAAACAAGTAGTCAGAATTATATAGCAAAAAAAATAAAAAAAAAAGAAGTGAAATTGTACATACGTAGATGCTTGAGGTGGTCAACCTTAGAGCATATACAACGGTGTACCTCTCCAAAGAATCCTTAGCAATATAATA
>JABAYD010000403.1:0-12237 GCA_014822095.1 Diplotaxis tenuifolia
GGGTTCGGGTACGAGTTCGGGTATCGGGTAAAGTGTTCACCCCTAGTCGTCAACAGTGTTAGAAAGAAATTAACCATTACGGAATTATGTTTCAATTCAAAATATTGCTGATCAAATATTACTCCAGAAAATATGGTGCGTAAATTATTTTTCTATGCTACATACGTTAATGTCTTGAAAAAATAATAGAATTGTAATCTGACATTTTCTGGGTATAAAACTAATAGTTTCAAATTAGATGTTATTAGACATTCTATTAAAATCAATATTATTTAAAACTAAATAACTTTTTTTAATTAAAATCTGTACGTTGAACCATTCAGTAAATGAAAAAATAAATTATTAAAAACAAAAAGCCAGAACATAGTGCAAAGATATAAAAATGAGTCAATTATCTTACTAACTTTGAAATCTTTTTCTTTTTATTTTGATCAACACTCACCTTGAAATTAAAATACAATACTACTTGCATTTTAAAATAAGAAAGAAAGTTAAAGCAAAAGCAATCCATAGTTATATTAACTGAAACAAAGCGATAAAGTATAGTTTTGAGTATTAACATAAAAAAAGTTAAGCCATAAATAGGGATAATTTTGCACAAGAAATTCAAGATTTTTTTTAGAACAAAACATTAGTTGTTGAGGAGAAAATCTACGATATCAACATCATACTGAACCATAATCACTCTTGCCCTCTCTGCATATGGAATCTTCTGAATGGCCGACATGTTCTCCCAAATCACCAGCTGTTCACCGAGTAACACCTCAGCCGACTTGTTGGTGATGTCAAAGAGCCCATCATCCACTGACTTCTCCATGAAGTCAGTCCTATACATAAAATATTAAAATATTAGTTTATTTGTAAACCAAAAAAAAATTCATAAAAATGCATTGACAATTCTTACAAGAACATCCGAGTCATCATCTTTGTAGAGCTTGTTCCTCTGAAAAAAAAAACACAATTTAGTATATAAAACCAATAACCAACAAACAAATAATAATTACTTACAATGATGTCTGCAAACTTGTGGATAAGTAGCTTCTCATGACACACCATGCGTGCCTCAGCCGAACCAACCCAGCTGGCCTTGCTCTATAAAGATGAAAGGATATTTAAAAGAAAGAGAGATCAAAAAAATATACTTAAACCAGTAAAAACTTACATCGTTAGACATTTGATTCCACCTAGATATGAGATCACTTGACGGTGCGGTGTTGGAGCGGACACGCTCGCTCTCGCTGCAAAGTTATCAAAATATTTAATGAATAATTAAATGAAAAACTTATAAATAAAAGCTTACATGAAAACTCCCAAGGGTGAAACAATCAAATAACCCTCTCGCACATTCTCTTGGTAGCGATTGAAAGTGGCAATGGCCCTAGCAAGAGAGAGACAAACCACAAGCTATAGTCATAACACAAGGAGCAACACATCAAGCTACCACATATCTATGAACATAAACATACCACAAGGAGCAACACATCAAGCTACCAAAGATGAACCAAAACAAAACCGCAAGCTTACTTATATCAACATCATCGAGGCTGCTTGACAAATAAAGCTATAATCATCATAAACAAAAACAAAAGACAGGCTAATAACATAACACAAGGCGTCAAGCAACCACAGATCTACATAAACAAACCACAAGGAGCAACACATCCAGCTAACAAAGATGAACCAAAACAAACCGCAAGCTACAGAACAAAAGGTATCAAGTACACAAGGTATCAGGCAAGCACAGATCTATCATAGAGGAACTAAAACAAGTAAGTACACGAATCTAAACGATCTAGGTCGCCGAGGCTTACTGAAATTCTGGAATGTCATCTCCTCCTTGCGGTTCAATTCCTGCCATGATCACGACGACGATAAACCTAACAAGTAAAAAGAAAAGGGATTAAGCCAGAACACAGAGGATCGAGAGGAGCCGCGAGATTACTCTGAGCGAAAAGTAAATCAAACGAGATCGAGGAGGAAACTAGACGAAAACAGAGAATCGAGAGGAGCGGCGAGATTCAGAGTAAAAATGTCACTGATCAAAAGGAAACTAGACGAAGGTCGCAGTGTTTGAAACAGAGAATCGAGAGGAGCGGCCAGATTCAGAGTAAAAATGTCACTGATCAAAAGGAAACTAGAAGATAACGAGAGAATATGTACCTGGACGAAGATTATATGAGTGATGAGCGAGATGCAGATCTTCTTAGGGTTTGTTAGCGAGTGTGAGGTTTTATAGTGAGGGAAGAGAAGATATTTATTTTTGGTTCGGGTTGAATCGCGGATCTCTTTTCCCTCTTTCGGGGCCTTGGCCGAGCAAAACAATTCCTTCATCCAAAGTACATCTTCAAAAACATATACACTGTTAATTAACACACACACACAATTAAAAACGAAATAATAAACAAGATCATTATCGATTTTAGAGATGAAAACCAAGAAATCCCTAGAAACACAAACAGAAAAAATATACAGAGAGAAATGTGTGTGTGTGAGAGAGAGAGACACACACAGAGGAAGAGAGAGATAGAGAGGCAGAGAGAAGAGTTTATTTATAATGAATTGTTTAATAAATGCTTTTTCTTTATTTCCATATATTGTTCCTTAATTACAGCTAAATCTTTTTTATTTATAGATATTCTGCATATACTGTGCCTTGTCAAATAAATACTTTTTTTTTATTTATAGACAGACATTCACTTTTCTCTATTTCCAATTTTGGAGGCCTGGAATTAAAAGGCTAGTTGTTCCTTAATTACACCTAAATCTTTTATTTATAAATATTAACTTTCTACATATGAGACCTAGTCAAATAAAAAATACTACTACTTTTTATTACAGACATTACTTAATACAAAAACTTTTCATTTATTTCCAATTTTATAGACCATGAATTACGAGGTCAACTGTTCCTTCGGCACTCCTAAATCGTTTATTTATGGACATTCGACATATGATATGACGCTTAGTCAATTAATTACTTTTTATTTATAGAAATTACCTAATCAATACTTTTTCTTTGTTTTCAATTGTAAAGGCTGAGAATTGCAACCAAATGTTTTATACCAGGCCTTATCAAATATCCCCTATATATTAATTTTTGGTAACTACGTGTCATTACGATAATGTTTCTCAAATTTACTAGAGAAAAATGTTGATCCATATAAACATATAATATATTTTTTATTAAGCTAACATAAAATTGTTATTAATGATATTCATTATTTTTTTAAATAAAATTTATGAAATTATCTTATATGGTTATAATATATATGACAATTAATTATTTAAATAAGAAAGATTTAATAAAAAATTATATAGTATTTACTCTTTTTGTTAAATTTATATGAGAAAATGTCATAAATAACACCAAACTAAGTTTTTGTTTCCAAAGTAACACAACTAAGTTTTTGTTTTCAAAATAGCATTCAAAATCAAAAATTCACAAAAATAGATTTTATTAAAGAGGTAAATATACACTTATTTCCCTTGAGTTAATTAATCCAAACCTTAGGGTTTAGAGTTAAGGGGTAGGGTTTTGGTATTAAAGTTTAAAATTTTATAAAATAAAAAATAAACACTAAAATTGAAAATAAAAATTTTGGAAAATTATTTTAAAAATTATTTTTGAAGTATAAAAAGAAAATTTGAAAAAAATAAAAACAAATTCCAAAAAATTCCAAAAAAATTAGAAAAAATTTCGAATCTGAAAACATATAATCTGAAACTATAAATATATTTTTTATTTTTTTTATTTTTGTTTGTTTAATTATTTTTTAAACAATAGTATTATGGATATTTTGCTCATTAATAAATGTCATTTTTGTGACTTTCTTCTTCTAATGCCATTTTTGAGACAAAAAAACTTAAAAGGTGGTATTATGAAAATGTCATAAATAACAGTAGACTAAGTTTTTGTTCCCAAAATAACACAACTAAGTTTTTGTTCCCAAAGTAGCATTCAAAATCAAAATTCACAAAAATAAGTGTTATTAAAAAGATAAATATATATTTATTTCACTTGGGTTAATTAATCCAAACTTTAGGGTTTAGAGTTAAGGGGTAAAGTTTTGGTATTAAAGTTTAAAATTTTATAAAATAAAAAATAAACACTAAAAATTGAAAATAAAAATTTTGAAACATAATTTTAAAAGTATTTTGAATTATAAAAATAAAATTTGAAAAAATAAAAAAAAATTGAAAAAATTTCGTATCTGAAAACATATAATCTGAAACTAATTTTTTTTTTTTTTTTGTTTAATTAATTTTAAAACAAGAGTATTAGGGATATTTTGCCTTTAATAAATGTCATTTTTGTGACTTTCTTCTTGTAATGCCATTTATGAGACAAAAAATTTAAAAGATACTATTATGGACAATTGCCCTAAAATCAATCTAAATTACTCCTTAATTTCTAGATTAACCTACTCCGTTAGATCTTTGAGATTTCTTTTCGCTTGTTAGATTTTTTCAGTTATTAATTTATCAAACGAGGAGGTTCTTGGAAATAACACACGAAAGTTACAAAATTATTTCTTACAGATGAAGATACACTTTCTTTGCCTCTTTTTTCTTATAAGTATTTTAATCAAGTCTGTATATCAGAAAAAAAAATAAGATACTCGGTTGAAGTAAGAAAAAAATGCAACAGTGGATAATGTCATTAGCATTTTTGATTGTGGAAGGCTATATGCTTGCTTCTCCAGCTTTCAACTTATATATGATGTGCAACTGAACAATAGGTTTATTGCCTTGCAAAAATGCATCTTTTATATACTAAATCGCAAGTCGCTTGCAATAAAAATCTGATACGTGGAAAATCTTTAAAAGAAAAATTGAAAAAGTACAAAATACTTTATCTAAAACAGAAGTAAGTAAACAATTATAAAAATGACATGTTTTTAAAAATATCATATTAAACATCTTTTTGTTTTTCAAAGAGAAAAATAATAATAACAAACTTTCACAAAAAGTCATAATAACAAAGAAATAGATAGACAGTTACACGTCCACTATCATACCACGATCTTCGTATGTTACTTTCTTGGTTCTACTAATCACACAATTTTCCTAATATTTGAGAACCACCAAAGAACTACTTTATCTATCGCAAAACGTGAAACTATGGAAGTGATAAACAAAAACACACACATTCTCCCTTGAAAACACAATAGTTCTTTTTTCTATTTGGTAAACAACGGGCGAGTTCATTTGCACTTTTATTTCATCTATGATCCTGGAGCTGTGATGAGAATTGTTTCTTATGCATTGTTGGCGCCACATGGAGCATGGCGACGAGAGGAACAGGAGAATAGATTATCGGTTTCATGTAATTTCTTACATACTTATATCAAATACCTTTGTTTCATTTTATAGATCAATAATATTGTTTCGCTTTGTTTTCTTTCTATCACTTTCAGATTATAAATCAATTTGTATAGTTTTGTGGCCAGGCAAAAATCAATCTTATGTTTAAGAGTTGTTATGAAATTTATTCGCAAACAAAATATTGGGTGTCGGGTGAAGACCAATCACCAACGAATGCTGAATTGTAAAGAAGACAGAAATATCAACTAGACACTCGGGTGATGAGCACTAATGGCGGCTTCTTTTAAAAACCCGATGAGGGGTAAATTTTCTATTCCCATAACTATTAATTATTACGTTTTGGTTTATATTGGGGCTCTCTACCACAACCAAAGCATATGTATTTATTATTTAACTAATATTTATGAAACAATCTATATTGGTTTATCTTATTTCAACATTTATATTTGCTACGGTTTTCATTAAGATAGAAAAGATCAAATCCAAAAGTATGAAGAACTGTTAGTATACAAGTGTTGTCTTTCTATTTAACGATGTGTATTGTTTCTGATTTTGTTGAATTTTGTTTGGTTAGTGTAGTTAATTGCTATAAAATTTTAGCATTTTTGCTTTTAAAATCTCTAACTAAATATAGTTTAGAAAATGTTTTCTTACTTCTTATAAATAGTTTATACTTATAAAATCATAATAAGTAACACTTATGTTTATATTTTTAACAAAACATGTATATTTATATCACTCATACGTAAAAGAAATTATTATACATTTTAGTATTAAAATTTTATATTGTCAAAAAAAAATATGCCACTGCATAGCAGGGGCCATAATACTAGTAGTAGATAAGGTCACAAGCATTCGAGTGTTTGTATTTGTGCAATTTTATTTTTCAGGTTAGTGATGGACTGATGGTCGCAAATGACTTCATGGGTGAACATTTGTATTTCTTTGGACTATGTGTTGGAGTCATTAGGAATCAATGGAAATTCAACGGATATGAACTAACATTTCTGGCACATAGAGTTTCATGATGTTCTAACGTTTACACATAATCTAATTTACTAAGACACTCGTTTTCATTTACCAGTAAGTAGTAACTATGATGTTTACAGAAAAAACAAAAACAACTAGATGATAACCCGCGCACATACGCGGAATGAGCTTTTTACAATAATATTTGTTCATTAAATGGTTTTAACATTTTGCAACATTACAATATTTATCGATTGTAAAATGACAAATATAAATATTGGTATCATAAATGATCATAGGCCTGGACGTTTGGAACTTCATTGGTTTTGGTTAGATTGAGATGTATTTTTAGATTTTTGGTATTATGCTCATAAGTCTCATTCGGATTTGACTAATTATCAGATTAGATTCGGTTTGATTCCTTCTCAATTTAGTTTGGATTAAATTGTAACCAATAGCTGAAATCATTCCAAAATATATTTTCAAATCTCAAAAGTTGACAAAAAAATTTCAAAATATTTAAATTATTCATAAATCTAATTCAAAATTAGTTAAACTATATAAACTAACTAAAATATATAAAAAAACAAAAAAAAACAAATTACAAAAATCTTTAGAATACTATTAAATATATAAATTACCTTAACATATATAAAAATATTAACATATTCTACATATCATAGTTTAAATTTTGGTTCGGTTCAGATTATAACCAAAACTCAAAATACTAAGTTCATAAGTCCAATTTGAATATTTTTATATAACAGCTCGGATCCAAATTCAGTTTCTTTTGGTTCAGTATGTACTTCGGCTTAAGGTAAAATAAATTATTTTAAGACTTCATCTGTACAAAAAGAAATTAATTTTTGCGATAAAGTGACAAAAGAAGATTAAGTTTTCTGCTCTCAATTTTTTTTTCCTATTGACTCTTCCTAAGTGATTTAATTTTTCTACCTTGTATATTTATATCTTAACCTAGTCAAACTAAAATATTAAGATTTTAAACATTTTTTCACTGAAATTTTTAAATTAACATATTTTTTATATAGTATATAATTTGATTTAAGTGATATATAATATGAATATCTACTAATGAGATTTCATATCTGTACGATTTATGATAATTTGTATCTTGTTTGGAAAAAAACAAAGTATAGCTCATTTTAATTATTTTTAAGACTTCATATGCACAAAAATAAATTAAGTTTTGCGATAAAATGACAAAAAGAGATTAGGTTTTCTGTTCTCGATTTGTTTACTATTAACTTTCCATAAGTGATTTAATTTTTTAATTGTATATTTATATCTTAACCTTGTTAAGCTAAAATATTACGATTTTAAACATTTTTCACTAAAATTTTTAAATGAGCATATTTATATATTTTATATAGTATATGATTTTATTTAAGTGATATTCATATTATATATATATAATATGAATATCTACTAATGAGATTTCATATTCGTACTATTTATGATAATTTGTATCTTGTTTGGAAAAAATAAAGTTAAATCATTGATCATAAAATTTTCAATGTGGGAATTTTATTATTTTTAGTAATTTATGATCGTTTTAAAAAATTCAAAATATAAGATATAAGAAACAATTTAAATTTTTTATTATATATTTAATGTGATTGTTTAGTTTATTTTAATAATATAAAATTAAACATAAAAAGAGAGAGGACATAAAAATATGTATTTTTCATAATCATTAATTACATATATATGTTAATCATATTAGGTAATCTTGTAGCTTTTATTTAAGGAAAAAAATATATTGTTTTGTACACTACTAATTATTTTAATAGTTAGTTTAATAAAAAGTATAGTATATATTTATATGGACCAACTAATTTTTCTAAGGATTCTAAGAATGATTCTGGTGATGACACGTGTCTACAAAAATATGTTGTAATGTTCCAAGATTAATATATAGGGGATACTACTAGTACATGTCGAATGCATGCTCACACAAGTTCACTTCTAAAAAATGTTCGTTTACAAAAAGACATCGTTTATTTACAACAACAAAAGAAACGAACAACTTGGTCTATATCACCAAAAAGAATGTATAAGCATTTTTCTATTATCAAAACTCTTTACTGTATTTTGACATACCAACTCTCACTAAAGAGTAACTAATGCTCAAGCGCGACGCTTTTTATCTCCGTTACCACGAGTCTTGTACCAACTACCAACTCTTATTATCTTTATAAACTTTTTATAAAGTTCATATCATAATGCTTTACCAAACACTCACCACACAAAGAAGACAATCGCCGCTCGATTATTTAGTTTGCAATGTATCCGCAAAAGTCCTGTGCCACTGGTATATTAACAAATATATATGACGGTGAGAGTTTGAATTAGATAGTCAGCATTAACAATGATGGTAAAAATAATCATGGAAAGCATTATAACAATATGGTGTAAATGTGTAATAATACTCACCTCTAGATGCTAGCAGTGGAGGGTACCAAAATGACAAGCAATGTTCCATTGTTAGGAGGAAGTTGCAAACGAAGGGGAAAAGCTTGCCGTTTAAGGGACTGCGAGTGCACACCACAGCATCTTCAATGCACGTTTCTTCTCGCAGCGTCTGAGTCAGCTCCGCCACGCTGTTTCCTTTAAAAGTAAAAGCATATCCAACGCCCGATTCGTCCTCCACGTGTCCTTCATCGTCAGTGATGTGGTAGTATATCGTTCTCCCATCCGATTTCGGTGGAGACACAACCGACTAATCAAAATAAAAATTATTGTCACGACTGTAATTTTAAACAAAGTTCGAGGGCATTTTAGGCTTCGAATGGATCATGCAGATTAAAAAACGCAGATCAAACAGAAATGTAGATCAAGCAGAACAAATGCAGATCATGCAGATCAAGCAGAACAAATGCAGATCAAACTGGTAAACTAATTTATTGAAATTGCGTATTTAGTCGAAAGTTAAAAATAAAATTTATTAAGTTAAATATTTAAAATAAAATATAAATATTTATATATAAACAATAACTATTACTATTTTAAAAATACCAAGAAAATTTGAACATTTTAAAAAATACAATTACAACGTACAATAAAATTGAAAAACATTAACATTGAGCATTTTTGTTTGCCCATAATGCATTTGCAATAATTTCTCTAATGTTTGCCATAAAATTTGCTTGTCCCATCTCTGCTTCTTCCATATCATTTTGTTAAGTCATAGAAGTAGCATTAGGAATCTCTGTATGTGTCATTGTATCAGCAAAATCTTCATCAGAAAAATTTGAAATTCTAATAAAATTATGTAATCCCATTGTCGCCGTTACCACTCTTTTCTGAACATGCATATCATATTTCGGGAAGTCACAAAGAATCCTCCATTTCTTCTTCCAAACTCCAAACGTCCTCTCGATAACATATCGCAAAGATGCATGATATCGATTAAATAACTCTTGTTTATTTCTCGGAGGAGGACCACTTTCAAACTGTGACATATGATACCTAACAACCCCATTTCGTGAAGACCTATAGGGAGCCAAAAAGCCTTGTTTGTTTGGATAGCCAGAGTCAACGAGATAGTACTTATCGGCTGGAGGTAAAGGAAAATCGGAATCACTGTCTTGCGCTATTGTGAGAACTGCAGTATCGTGACATGAACCCGGTGCTCCATTCCAAACATATGTGAATAACATATTCAAATCACATATCGCCATTATATTAAACGACGTAATATTGTGCCGATTCCAATACATTCCTTGAACTTCAGGCTTCACCTTAACGCATACATGAACTCCATCCATTGCTCCAACAAAACCACTAAAATAAGGCCAATATCTCTCATCCATTATTAGTCGTTCTGGAATCCGTCTTAGTTCTTGTGTTGTTGGAGTCTTGATATAGTCACAAGCCAGTAATTCCGTCGCTCGAAGAACTTCAAAAAATTTCTGATTCACTGTCTCCTGTGTTCGTCCAAATTGTAATCCAACATTTCTCTGAACTTCGTTATGTCCACGTATTGTTAGAAATATGGCAACACTCTCTTCAATGCTTACATTTAATGTTGGCTGTAAACCATATGTCGTTTGCAATTTCTCACACAGTGAGCGAAAAACGCCAACGGACATTCGTAATAGCTGAAGACAAGCAGCATTATCTTCTTGCAATCGATCCCATATATTTGTCCATCCCAACTCTGGTGGTTTTCGTTTAAATGATTTTATAATCCTACAAACCTATCAATAAAATATAAATTAATGTGTTAAAAATTATTTTAAAAATTACTTAACATATTTTATGTTGGTAAAGATTTAAATTACTTACTTCACGATCTTTCCACCACGAATCAGATGCAGATATTACAGATGTAACAGGATCAACTGAGATACCCGTAGAGTTTTGCATAAGACTCGTATACTTCTTGTACTTTCTTTTCATTTGATCAAGTTTTTCTCGAAAAAACTTATAGTTTATATCAAGATTAAACTCTTGGTTGAACTTGTCAACTATAAACTCTCTACCAAGTGGCAACGGGTCTTTTAGACGATATTTATTCATAGCAAGTGCTTGATCGTACAACTCAATAAATTTTCTTTCTCGTCTATGATCCCATTTCAAATATTCTTCACTCTAGAAATTTCAAAAAGCGATAATGTATTATTCAACTAATTTCTAAGAAATTACAAATCTAAATATAATAGTAGTTATCTTATCCGCGCTGATGTTTCTGTGTGACGAGTATTAGAGTTCATGTTTTGTCCATGGTTAGACGCCATATCTACAAATTTGAAAATAATATTAGTTATCTTACATAAACATAATTTTTATTTAGCATAAATTTTAAGTTATGTATACATAAATTTCAAGTTATGTACCATAATTTTCAGTTATTTTAATGAATATAGATATAGAAGAAAAACTAAAAAAATGGTAACTATATTTTCTGATTATATATTTTAAACATAAAGTAGATGGAACTATATATATGAAAAAAAATCATATGAACTATCTCGAGTCTTTAAATAACTACAAATAATTAAATCATAGTTCTAGCAAGTTCTTTACTTTTTTAAAAATAGATTTAAATTTATACAAATATTTTAAGATATTACGTTTTGTGTAAGTTCATTGTTGTAGAAGCACATAGTAGGCTTTATTATTTTGTCCATTTAAATAACCGGTTATGATATATATTTATGTTATTCGTCTGGTTATCTAATACATGTGTCCACAAAACAACAAAAATGAATTAAAAATGAAATTATAATCAGTGGTTGCAGAAGAAACAAAAAAAAACACTTATGTAAAAAAGTACATTTTAAGTTATTAGGCCAAAATATTTCAATACCATTAAATAAGGTAGGTCATAAGCTAACTATAACAAAATAAAACAAAAACTAATCAAACAGAAAATTGAAAATGCATGCATGTGTTATGTAATATTTGAAATGAAAAAAAAATGAATATTTTGTTTTCAATATTAATTAACTATAAAAATAAGTATGTTAATTTATAAAGATATTCAACGTGAATACATGGAATATTAGTAACAAGTATAAATTCATTAAACTAATATATATAACTACATAGGTGACTAAAATACATGCTGCTATAATTCATTGATATTACATTTTATGTAGCTTTTTTAATTGTTTTAATAGATATAAGTGTATGAGAAAATATGAACATGTGAATTTTAACTTATTTAAAAAATTAAAATCTCATAATTCATTGAAGAAACAAAATAAAAATATACCTTGATTTTTTATTGTTTTAGTGGATGCAAATGTAAGAACCAACCTGAAAAAATATAAAAAACCAGTTAGCCATAATATAAAAAAATCATAACAAAATTTCATACAAGATAAAAAAGAAAAAAACTTACTACTAGAGAGAATTGTTGGAATTGTGAAAGATGAAAATGGTATATGAGGAGTGGCTTCCAGTCAAGTCTTCTTA
>JABAYD010000412.1:235-15903 GCA_014822095.1 Diplotaxis tenuifolia
CAAGTGTGTGTGTGCGAGTTTAGGGTTAAGTGATAGAGCCGTTGGGAGTGCTTGTGTGCAAGAGGAATATGCTAAAGGCATCAAAGAAGATAAGGGACATGCTGGAAAGTTAAAGCAAGCCTTTAACTTTACAGCAATGCACACAAGGAGCTAATCTTGGCCACACAATTCAAATGCATTCAAATGGGAGCATCTCAGCCTTTGATCTAGTCCAAGCAAGTGCTATGACCAAGACCAGTCTTCTCTCATCCTAGCCATCCATCTCTTTAAGTTAATTAGGACCATTAGATGTAGGTTTAATGTGTTCCCAAGTTGTAAAGCTTATAAAAGCAAGTGTATGCCTTTGTAGAAAGGTTAAGAGAGTGAGGAGGCTGTTGCCTCTCCTCCTTCAAATAAATAAAAAAATGTGTGTTCTTGAATCTGAATCTCTTTAGTCTCCCCCTTTCTAAACTCATCAATCTCTCTTAAATCTCCATTAAATCTCTGTTTTAGATTCAAGGATACATTAGTTTACATCCGACCCTCTCATATTCATTTCAAACTCTTATCTTGCTCCTTTGCAGCTGTTCTTTCTCACTCATAGCGTGAGCTCTGATTAAAGCCAACACAAGACACTTAATCTAGGAAAAATAATTTAAGTTTTACAAAAGAAAATAAATAATATAAGATAATAACGTTGCATTGTATTGATAATGTACAATAAAATAATATAAGAAAATAACATTGCATTGTATTAATAATGTACAATATATGATTTGTCTAAAGTAGAAAGAACTACATATGATTATCTAAAGTAAAGATCCATTGTACTAACACATGATTTTCTAAGCAATACAAAATCATGCATAGGTGATTTTATAAACATGAAGTACATAAAAAATATGATGCAACTATGATTATTTGTTATATTTTCTATATCGTTGAAAAAAATACAAAATTAAGAATCTCATATATTGATTATCTAACTTGAAAATCCTTTAAATTATGATATTTTTTAAAATGATTGTTGTTTTTAATTATTCAAGTATTTTCAATCGACAAATTAAATAATCAAGTATTATATTCGAAATGCTGATGTGGTTGATGATTGTTTTCTGTGGAAGCTTGAGATGCTGCTCCCTCTACTAATTTCTCAACATCTAAGATTTGGAGATCTCTGAATCCTTAAAGTGATGAGGTAGCTTGGCATAAATCGGTTTGGTTCTTTAGCAGGACCCAAAAACATGCATTTATCACTTGGGTTGTAACTTTGAGCATATGTATACTCGGGATCGACTTCAGATGTGGTGCATTCAAGGGGATACAATGTGTCTATTGTGTAATGCGAGGAGACTCGACAACCCTCTACATTAATTATCATTATAGCCAGGCTGTGTGGTTTTATTTCACAGCAATAGCTAATATCACACCTCTAAATCTGTTTGAAGACACCATTTTTTGGCTGAGAACAGCAACAAGAGACAAGAACCTGGTCACTGTTATGAAGCTCTTAATTATTACATGCCACAATATACATCTTGTGGAAGGAAAGGATTTATAATTTCATTTTCAGGTCTTCTGAGTCTATTATCTCAGAAATCCAAATAATCATTCGATGCCGACTTGATCCGCTATCAAAAGAATACAGAAACAGTCACCGTCTGTGATTATTTACTGTGCAATTTGGTTTTTAGGATATCAATTGGCATTTATGCATACTTTTTTTTGTATTGATTTTCAAAGTTTTTGATTGAAAGTTAGTTATAAAAAAATGAAGATGAAGAAAACAACCAAAAAGCTTGGCATAAATTTGTGAAACTTATTTGTAAAGCCATCAAAATGACTAGGACTACAACTGTAAGTTACCAAGTTACCAAAACAATTTAGGGCTAAAACAGAAACGTGCTAAATATTTGGGACTAATATGTAATTCTCAAAAAATATCTGTGGCTATTTTGAAGTCGTACAACTAACTGAACCTTATTGTAAATTATCAAAACTATCGGGGGTCGAAAATATTCTCACACTCGGAGTGAGTGACAGACTTCAGAGTTGAACTTGAAACGTGGAGTGAAGAGTAGAAAATGTGGCGCCGGAGCTTTAGCACTACGACTCTTAATCAACTGACGAAGAAGAAATGGGACGCGTTGGTGATCGGCGGCGGCCACAACGGTTTAGTAGCCGCAGCTTACCTAGCACGCGGCGGTCTCTCCGTCGCTGTCCTCGAGCGCCGCCACGTCATCGGCGGGGCGGCAGTGACGGAGGAGATCGTTCCCGGGTTCAAATTCTCGCGTTGCAGTTACGTCCAGGGGCTAATTCGTCCATGCATCATTAGGTTTTTCGAGAACTTTCTTGTGAATTATATGTTTCGATTAGGTGCGTAGGTAGGTCTCTCTGATAATTGGATTGTGTAACTGTAATCGATTTCAGAGATTTGGAGTTGGGGAAACACGGGCTTAAGCTTTTGAAGAGGAGTCCTGCGTCGTTTACGCCTTGTTTGGATGGGCGTTATCTTCTTCTTGGGCCAGATCAAGGGCTTACTCATTCTGAGATCTCTAAGTTCTCGAGGAGTGATGCTGAAGCTTACCCAAGGTTGATCTTTTTTTCTAGTTTTCGCCGTGTGATTAGAATATTTGATTCATTAGTTAATTTGTTTGCAGATACGAGAAGCAGTTAGAGAGGTTTGGTAGGTTTATGGATACTCTGTTGGATACAGCTCCTCCAGAGTCTTTGCAAGGGGACTCTTCTTTTAATGATAAGCTGAGTAATAAGGTGCACAAATCTGCTTTTTGGGCTCGGTGTTTACGGCAAGCAGCTTCTTTGGGACAAAAGGATATGGTGTATGGTTTCTTATTATCTTTTAATGTGGTTTGTTGAAAGACTCCATTGTTTTATATGAATGTCTAGCCTTTGATGCGTTTGTTTTATGAAGGGACTTCATGGATCTTCTATTGGCTCCAGCTTCAAAAGTATTGAACAACTGGTTTGAGGTGGGTTTTAAACATTACCATTTATTGTTCCTACAATTAGCATTTATTTTACTGGTAATGTCTGATGTTATACGGTTTTTGTTGGTCTGATACTTACAGTCTGATGTTCTGAAGGCGACTCTTGCAACAGATGCTGTGATTGGATCTACGGTAATTTACATTCCTAATTTAGATCTTAGCTTTGAGGTTTCAAATTTTCTTAAAATTGAGTTGCTTTCCGAGTTTAGATCTTAGCTTTGAGGTACATATTATTAATCTAATGTAACGGGGAAAGATGAGAGATGCTTCTTAACGTTCAAGTGTATTGGGGAGTTAATGTAGTGTTCTGAACTTTAATTGACAGGCCAGTGTCCATACACCTGGAAGTGGATATGTCTTGCTACATCATGTGATGGGCGAAACAGATGGAGAGCATGGCATTTGGTCGTAAGTATTCGAAAAATTGAACTGTATTTTCGTCTTTGTATAAATTGGTAGTGTAGAAATAGTGGTGTGTGTTTTACATAAGTGACTCTGAAGGGCACAAGATGATATTTGAAAGTAAGGCGTGACTCTGCTGAGTAGCTAATAAGAAATCTTATGTAGTTATGTTGAAGGTGGGATGGGCTCTGTCTCAATGGCTATAGCCAACGCTGCAAAGGAAGCTGGTGCTCAGATTTTCACAAATGCAGAGGTATTTGTTCCCTTGTTCCTATTTTAAGCGTAACATTGTAACCCCAGTTAAAGTTTCTCTTTTTGGAAAGCAGAACCAACTTAGACATTCAACTTTACTTTGCAGGTTTCTGAAGTATTGACAGAGGATTCTAGCAGCGTGAAAGGGGTAAGTTTTTATTCAATGCTTCCTGGATGAAGTGAAAATTTGAATCAAACACATCTGACATTATCTGATATAAGGTTTTGCTTGCTGATGGTACACGGGTGGAATCATCGGTTATATTGTCCAATGCAACCCCTTACAGAACTTATGTGGTAAATCTTTTCGTGTCAACTTGCAAAACTTCATTTTATGTCAGTCTACACTGAGGTTTGTCTGTTTCGGATAAACAGGAGCTGGTTCCGTCCAATGTTCTTCCTGAAAAGTTCGTCAGTGCTATAAAGAACTCAGATTACAGCTCAGTAAGCATTATTTTATATCATTTAAGTTCCATCTAGCTAATTATTTTGGCGATTGATTATTTGATTGCTGTGAACAGGCAACTACAAAAATAAACATGGCTGTTGACAAGTTACCGCAGTTCCAATGCTGTAATACTAATAATTCGGGACCAGGGCCAGAGCATTTCGGCACTATACACATTGGTGCAGAGACGTACGCCTCATGCTAATTTTATCTTCTATTTTTTTGGTCTCTAAGAACAAAGAAAAACATCAATGTCTCTGTTTTATCTGTGCCTCTGTCAGCATGGACGAGGTTCACTCAGCGTGTCATGATGCTGAAAACGGCTTACCATCAAGAAGACCAGTGATTGAAATGACTATTCCATCCTCCCTAGACAATACTATATCTCCTCCAGGTAAGCTTGTTCTCCTTTTACTTGTGTTTTTAGTTAAAAGAATGTTTTTTTTAGCTCTAAATCTGATTTTGTGTATAGGGAAACATGTAATCAACTTGTTCATCCAATACACTCCTTACAAGCCATCAGATGGAAACTGGGAAGATCCTGCATATCGAGTGAGTTAGCTAATAGAGTCTCATCTAACTTCGTTAATGTTACTCCTCAAATTTTTACATTTCCGTATGGGATGTTTACCAGTTTGTATTGTGTTAAATCAGGAAGCATTTGCACAAAGATGTTTCAAATTGATTGATGAATATGCACCTGGGTTTAGCTCATCCGTCATTAGCTACGATATGCTGACTCCTCCCGATCTCGAGCGGGAAATTGGACTAACAGGTATGTTATGCAGTGATTTTTTTTTTGTATTAAAAGGGTTAATGATCCAAACCATATTGACATCCACATTATCTTGTATTCTATAGGTGGAAACATCTTTCACGGTGCCATGGGACTAGACTCTCTCTTCTTGATGCGACCAGTGAAAGGATGGTAAGTAAATCTACGCCCATACATCTCAGTTCTCACAACTCAGATTCAGTCTATAGTACCATTAATGGTTCAAACATAGAAACAGTCTTTAGTACCATTCATGATTCAAAAAAAAAAAATGTGACAGGTCGAACTACAAAAGTCCTTTAAAAGGACTCTACTTGTGCGGAAGCGGAGCTCACCCTGGAGGCGGAGTTATGGGCGCACCGGGAAGAAACGCAGCTCTTGTTGTTCTTCAAGATTTGAAATCCTGAGATGATCTAGAGACAATCAATGTTAACTGTATCTGTTTTGGATCTTTATGACTAAACAACTTAAAACTCTTGTTGTCCTTTAGATACTTTACGCTGTCTCTGTTAGCGAGGACAGATGTGTTACTACCCAATAAGAAGCCTCCACGTGTATGCTTACCAAAAAAAGACCTAGACAACAGTTATGAAAAGTGATAAATTACATCGGCGCCGCAAAAATACGAAGCAAGTATCTTCGATTAGGATGGAATCTCTTCTTCCTCTACGAGACGACGATGAAGAGAACGGCGTAGACGAAGCTAAAATGCTTCTCATCGGGGACAATGAAACCAACGGTGAGAGTCTCACTCCTCTGTGCGACGGTGCATCGGAGCTTCAGCAGTACAGCATCAGCTCCCTCGAGTCAACGGTCGTGATTCGTCAACTAACGTCACAGGGTCTCTCCTTCCAGCTCTGGCCAGCCGCCTCTACCTTCGTCACGCTTCTCGATAACTACCGCCTAAACCCCACCACCAGCCCCCTCGCCGCAACACTCTCCTCGCTGAAACATTCTGCTAATCCGATGAACATTCTCGAGCTCGGATCCGGAACCGGCGTCGTCGGAATCGCCGCGGCCATCACTCTCTCCGCTAACGTCACGGTTACAGATCTCCCGCACGTTCTCGACAACCTCAGTTTCAACGCGGACGCGAACGCTGAAACCGTTGCGAGATTCGGCGGTCGAGTCCACGTGGCACCGCTGCGTTGGGGAGAGGCTGATGACGTGGAGGTTCTTGGGCGGAACTTTGACTTGGTTGTAGCGTCTGATGTGGTGTATCACGACCATCTCTACGAGCCTTTACTGAAAACGCTGCGTTTAATGGTGACGGCGAAGGGGTTAGAGGGGAAGAGGTTGGTGTTTCTGATGGCGCATCTGAGGAGGTGGAAGAAAGAGTCCATGTTTTTCAAGAAAGCTAGAAAGTTCTTTGATGTTGACGCTCTACACTCGGATGAGCCTCGAAATGGTGCAAGAAGCGGTGTTATGGTTTACCGTTTTGTAGCGAAACAACCGAATCAAAATGGCCGGATTGTTTCGTGTTAACAGTTTTTTTTTTTTTTTTTTTTTTTTTTTGCAAATTTTCAGGGTTACTTTTGGTTTGATGAAATTTCTCAAATGTGTTTATCAAAATGATTTTCACATTCTAAAGCAATTTGGTTACTTTTTGTCATCAGTGTTCTTGGATCAGAATATGCAGGGCTTTTTCAACATCTTCAAATGGTTGTCCAGTATACAGCGTTAGGTGCCTCTTCTTCAGCAATCATATTCTTACCACCAGAACTCACTTCGTTGTGAAATGAAACAAAAGTAAAAAAAACTGATTCGAACAGATAAGAGAAGTTGATAGCATCATTTGATAATCCTCATATGCAGTCATGTGGTAAAATGGCCCTCCGCATAAGAACTCCAATATGAGGGTTGACTCATAATTCTTGAATCTGGCAAATCAGAGCATTTTAGAACAAACAAACCAATTAGATTGTCATTCATACAAACCGGCAAGAACAAAGCTATATTATACAAGATCCCAACACATCAGGAGTGGACACAAATCAAGTATCCAGCATTTTTGAGTTGGACGTTTGAATAATTAGTTACTAGATTTTGATCCGCGCTTAGAAGCGCAGGTATTTCTTTGATCATAAATAAACTTTGTGAATTAATATTTTGGAATTAATGTACATTACTATGTTATAAAGTCATTATATAGAAAAAGACACTTTTTAAAAATTATATATTTTATAAATTAGTTTATATAAAATTTGTATATACACTCTTATATCTCAAAAAGATAGTAGTGGTTTTAGTCTGCATTTAGAAAAAGTACATATTTATTTTTTTCTCTTTCTACATGCGGTCTATGTTCGATTACATGTCCTACCCAAGACATTTGGATAACTAAAGTATTTGAAATGTTTTATGTTTATTAGGTATATATGGATATATCATATATGTATATGCTATTTCGAATGTGTTTCCAGTATTATAAATATTTTTTAAAATTTTGGATCTAGGTTTTCGATTATACTTTTTAGTTTCGAATAAAATTTCATTTAAAAAAAAACATTGGGTATTAGGAAAATTTTAGGTATTTTTGGTTCTTAAGGTCATATTTATGGTAAATTTTTGGATTTTTTTGGGAATTTAAATATTTTCCAAGTATTTGTTTGTGTTTTCGTGTATCTTTTGTGTTTCAGTATTTTTGGGTTTTCATGTACTTTGAGTCTTTTTTGAGGTCTAAGAAACTAAAACCAATTCAAACACGTACCCAAAATTATAGATCTTTTATAGGTATTTGAATTATGGACCTAGACCCCAAAAGAATAGACAGGATTCAAACAAAAAAATAAATATCTAGTTATGTCCAAATGTTTAGGTTCCGAAAACCTAGAGCCAAAAGGGACTGATCTGTACCCGAGCAAAATACCTAATGCCCAGACCTACTCTTTCACATTATTTATTGTGTGCATTTTATAAGAGTTATATTTATTGATCACGTGAGACTTAAGATTTACTTGGTAAATTTTGACTAATTTAATATTATATATTTTTAAAATGTATTACTCCCTCCGTTTCATATTAGTTTCGTTGTAGAAAAATAATTTCGTTACAAAATAAGTGTCGTTTTCGATTTTCAATGAATAATTTATTAGTTTTATTCTGTAATCTATTTTTCTATTTGTTGATATATGTTTAGGTGTATAGGTAATTGTATTGTTATATGGCAAATATGCAAAATTAATTGTTTTCTTAATCCATGTGCATAAATTTAAAGTGACACAATGAAACAGAGAGAGTAATAGTTTTTAAGCTTATGTTAAATAAAAAAAATTAATTAATCACTTTCATTTAGAATACTTATTTTTGAAAAAAAACTTTCATTTAAAATACTTTAGCCTAAAATATATAATTTTGTTTCTGTGGGCAGGTAATGATCTGAGATGAAGCATAAACGACAATGTATATAAACATGATCGTCAATCAGTGTAATTGGTTTAATCTTCTATATTAACATGATGTCCTTTGAACAAAAAAAAAAAAAAACATGATGTCCAAATAGATTTATTGCATTATTCTTCTCTATGGAGCTTGAAATAAAACAAAGACAGTGACGTGTAGTGACATGAAGTCCAATTAGAATTTCTGTATTTCATTCTAATCTATATTATATAAAAGTTGAGGGTATAAGTCATTGGGAGCGTCCACATAGGATTTAAGTTCTCCAATCGTATGATGACACATCATCGTATTAGTTTATTATTTTTAAAAATTATCAATGTTTCCAAATTATATTAAAAACAAAATTAACATTTCAAATATAATTTAACTAACAAAATAAATATTAACATTTTACAAATTACTTAAAAATGTTAACTATTATAAAAATGGAAAACCAAAATAAAAACGCAACATTAACAAAACAATATTGTTTTTAAATATACTAAATGTAAAGTATTATTTTTATAAAATGTCAATGTGTCCAAATTATATTAAAAACGAAATTAATATTTCCAAATTTCTATATATTAACATAAAATAGAATAAAGCAGATTATTAGTTTTTAAAATATCAAAATTTCCAAATTTAAATGTTTGTATTTTCAAATTTTTGTATATTAACAGAAAATAGAATAAAGCAGGTTATTAATACAAAATATTCATTTTTAAAATGTCAAGATTTCTAAATTTAAATGTTTGAATTTCTAAATTTTTGTATATTAACATAAAATAGAATAAGATATTTTCTAATATATGAATTATTAGGTGACTATAAATAATTGTTTAAAGTTCTAAAAGTTTTCAAAATATATGTTGAGAAACATAGAGATATTAGAAAGAGAACATGGATATTGATACAATGGTTGCTTTGACTTCTTGTTTGGTATTCGATGATCTTAGAAAATGTTTTAATAAGAATGAAGTTCTTGCTATAATGATTCAGTTCGGGGAATCACGTAACATCAACAAGACTGGTTTGCTAATGGGTTTCGAGTTATTACTTATTGATCAAAAGGGTATAAGCACAATATACGTTGAGAAACAGAGAGATATTGGAAAGAGAACATGAATATTGATACAATGGTTGCTTTGACTACTTCTTTGGTATTCGATGATTTTAGAAAATATTTTAATAAAAAAATATACATACATTTAAAGTCTTTAGCTAACAATTATACAGACATTTATAATATATACATACATATTTATATTTTCTAAGAAACTTCCCAAGAACCTCCTTGATAATGTTGCCCTAAGAAACTAAAACCAATTCAAACACGTACCCAAAACTATAGATCTTTTATAGGTATTTGAATTATGGACCTAGACCCCAAAAGAATAGACCGGATTCAAACAAAAAAATAAATATCTAGTTATGTCCAAATGTTTAGGTTCCGAAAACCTAGAGCCAAAAGGGACTGATCTGTACCCGAGAAAAATGCCTAATGCCCAGACTTACTCTTTCACATTATTTATTGTGTGCATTTTATAAGAGTTATATTTATTGATCACGTGAGACTTAAGATTTACTTGGTAAATTTTTACTAATTTAATATTATAGATTTTTAAAATGTATTACTCCCTCCGTTTCATATTAGTTTCGTTGTAGAAAAAAAATTTCGTTACAAAATAAGTGTCGTTTTCGATTTTCAATGAATAATTTATTAGTTTTATTCTGTAATCTATTTTTCTATTTGTTGATATATGGTTAGGTGTATAGGTAATTGTATTTTTATATGACAAATATGCAAAATTAATTGTTTTCTTAATCCATGTGCATAAATTTAAAGTGACACACTTATAATGAAACAGTAATAGTTTTTAAGCTTATGTTAAATAAAAAATTAATTAATCACTTTCATTTAAAATACTTTAGCCTAAAATATATAATTTTGTTTCTGTGGGCAGGTAATGATCTGAGATGAAGCATAAACGATAATGTATATAAACATGATCGTCAATCAGTGTAATTGGTTTAATCTTCTATACTAACATGATGTCCAAATAGATTTATTGCATTATTCTTCTCTATGGAGCTTGGAATAAAACAAAGACAGTGACGTGTAGTGACATGAAGTCCAATTAGAATTTCTGTATTTCATTCTAATAGTTAATAACAAACTGGTTTAATAGAAGTAGTTTCCGATGGTTATTGTAGATCAGATTTTGGTTTAAAACTTAATTATATCTAACTAATGAATCTCAAAATTAATGTGTAGCGTCCTATTTAAAATGAGAGTCCAAAATTTTAAAACAACCTTAGAATGGTAGATAAAATATAGAACTCTAAATTAATAGAGTAGATGTGATTCGATTTGATTTGTTATCCGGATATTTTGTGTCCGAATATCATAAAAATTATATTTTGACCGGATATCAAATTTGACCTGTAAAAATAAAATAAAAATTAAAAATTTAATAAAAGTTCAAAATAAAAAACAATAATATTTTATTATAAAAATAAGTGGTAGTTATTTTTTAAAATTCTAACTAGAATTTGATCCGCACGTTTGTACATGTATTTTTTAATTTTAGCATTTATGGGGTTTTATAAGTATATACTCCTTTTGTTTCGGTTTATTTCTCATTGTAGCGAAAAAATATCGTTATAAAATAAGTGTCGTTTTATTATTTCAATGAAAAATTTGTTAATTATATATGTTTTTCTATTTTTTTTCATTGGTTGAAATGCGGCTAGGTGTATTAGTAATTGTATTTTTATTTTAAAAATATGGAAAATTAAATATTTCTTTAATCTGTATGTAAAAACCTAGAATGACAACTAAATTGAAATAAAAGGAATATTGTTTTGTTTAAATAATATAGTCTTATTATTTTAATAAATTTTATCCCGGGTTTTGGATGTTGTGATATTAAGTGTTGGGAGATTGCTCCGTATAGCGATCAATCAAATTATAATTAAGAAACTGACCAATTGCCCTACTTTTTCCCTGTTCCCTTTGAACTATATGTAATATTGTCGTATTACCTTTGGAAGCAACCGAGAAAACCTGCCAAATAAAAAAATAATATTAAATACATATTTTGAATGAAATAGGCATCGTGGCTCTTCAAGAATCACTCCTTTCAACATAGCAACTTTTGATCAGTAAAAGAGAAGGAAGTTGAATAGTTTCACATCAGAGCCTTGCCTCTTCTTTTCCCCTATTTCAATCCGGCAAGAGTTTCCGTAAGCAAAGTCGTTTGGAGCGGGGATGGTTTGTTGCAGTGATGGAGGAATCACACGAAGACCCGAGGAAGTGAAAGTCGGTGAGATTTTCGGCCTCATAAACTGATTGACTTGATATCTCGATTTCCAATCATGTAACCATATTGTAAGTTTTGTTTAAGGTTTTACCATATCCGAATCGCAATTTTTTTGTTTCCACTTTATACCACTGCTTTGTGTTGCTTGTATTAGTACTCCGATTCACTGATATAATTTTTTTTTCGGGTTTTTCACCGCACTTAAAAGAATGGTATGTAGATTCTTGTTGTATGTGGCTGTTACATTACAATTTTATATTGACACAAGATTATAACTGAAGGAATTTCCATGCTATTGAAACTGTGCAAAATGTTTGTCGATATCTATTCTACATACGGTCGAAGTATATTCCACTTAACATACAATGAATTGTGGTTTGGTTAAAAAGTAATGAGACTGTCTAGTATCAGAAATGGTATAGTATATAATCTATTTTGGATATGTTACGTCTCATATGCTGGTGTATTATCTACGACTTATAAAAGCTATTCTACGTTGTATGTTATCGATTCGTCACTTATGTGTATGGTATGCTATGATCACTTTAACACCTGAAATATTTCCTAACAAGGGAGTAAAATGACCCTTTTATTCTATTTATAGAGGTTACATACTATATTAGTACATAACAAGAAATTTGCATCATATTATCTAGATTCTATTTGGGTTTATAGATCAGTGATTAGGGTTTAGATTTAGGAAGTAGGGGTTTGGTTTTAGTAGTTAAACATACTAACAATTTTTAAGGAACGAGAAATTTGTAGCATATTATATGAATTATATTTGGGTTAATAAATCAGTGATTAAGTTTTAGATTTAGTAATTACGGGGTTGTCTTGTGTTTAGTATTTAAGAATTATAAGTACTAATCAAAATGGAGTAAATTGATCCCTCTGTTCTACTTATAAAAATTCCATGTTATATCTAGTACATAAGAAGAAATTTGCATCATACTGTATAGGTTCTATTTGAGTTTATAGATCAGTGATTAGGGTTTAAATCTAGTAAGTATATTTGGGTTTTAGTGTTTAAGCATAATAACAACTAATGGAAATGGAGTTAATTGCTCATGTATACTATTTATAAAGGTTCTATATGATGTCTAGTATAAAATGAGAAATCTGCAGCATATTATATGAATTATATTGGTTTATAGATAAGTGATTAAGGTTTATATGTAGTAATTATGATTTTGTCTTGCGATTTAGTATTTAAGAATTATAAGAATTAAAATGCCGTAAAATGACTATTCTATTATATTTATAGATGTTCCATACTATCTCTAGTACATAATGAGAAATTTACATCATATTATATAGATATTATTTGGGTTTATAGATCAGTGATTAGGGTTTTAATTTAGTAAGTGGGGTTTTTTGGATTTTAGTATTTAAGCATAATAAGAACTAATAGAGATGGAGTAAATTTTTCATGCTATACTATTTATAAAAATTACATACTATGTATAGTACATTACGAGAAATTTGCAGTATATTATGTAGATTCTGTTTGGGTTTATAGATCAGTGATTAAGGCTTAGATTTAATTATAATGATTTTTTCTTGTGTTTTAGTATTTAAGCATTATAGGAACTAAAATGGAGTAAAACGGCCCTTCTATTCTATTTATAAAGGTTTCATACTATATCTAGTACATAACGGAAAATTTGCATCATATTATATAGATTCTATTTGGGTTCATAGATCAGTGATTAGGGTTTAGATTAAGTAAGTAGTTTTTTTTGTTTAAGTATTTAAGCATAATAAGAACTAATGGAAATGGAGTAAATTGCTCATGTTATACTATTTATAAATGTTCCATACTATGTATTGGACAGTACGAGAAATTTGCAGCATATTATATATATATATATATTCTATTTGGGTTTATAGATCGGTGATTAGGGCTTAGATTTAGTAATTATGGATTCGTCTTGGGTTTTAGTATTTAATTTGTTGGGTAAGGTTTAGTATTTATTGGCCATATTATGTTCACAGTATATATTTGGAGAATATATAGTATGGTACAATGTAGGGGAGATAGAATAGTTTAAACTTTGCTTATGCAATTGTAGCAACATTCCTACTATGTCGTCCACTTTGTTTTTGACAATTTTTTTCTATATTTTACCTAACAAATTTGTGCTATGGTTTTCTTATTATCAGGTTTTCATGGATGAACTAAGCCTTCTAATAAGATATTTTGAAACATAATTTGAGCCAACGGGTAGGAAACATGTAAATAACTATTTGAACCTACTGTGGATCGAGCTGATCAAAACCACATTAGATAACGATAATTTGGCGATGTTGAATGCTTAGAAATTTGGGAAATTATTGAAAACGGGTGTCATACATTCTCTGTAATAATTGTGTATTACACTCTCTGTAATTTGTAAGCTTAATATATTAAACCTTGTTTCAGGTTTGAAAACGTTTGTAATCTTTTATCTTATTATATAAAGTTTGGTTTTTCAAAGTTACTAATTAACACGATTGCGACACATGGCGTTTATGTTTTTAAGATTGTGACATGTGTTAAGTAAAAAATAGTAATTATCCTTTTAGAAAAATAGTTATTATCCTTTTTTAAATAGTAATTATCCTTTTAATGTTTTTAAAAAAAAATAGTAATTGTCCTTTTTTAAATAGTAAATATAAAATTGTAATTATCCATTTTAAAAAAATAGTTTTTAAAAATGATTAATGTAAACTTTTCTTATTAGAAAAAATAGTTATTATCCTTTTTAAATAGTAATTATCCTTTTAGTTTTTTTTTTAAAAAAAATTGGTAATTATCCTTTTTTAAATAGTAATTATAATATTGTAATTATCCTTTTAAAAAATATAGTTTTTAAAAAATGATTAATGCAAACTTGTCTTATAATAGTTATGATTTTTTTAAAAAAAAAAAAATCAGTAATATCCTTTTTTTAAATAGTAATCATCCTTTTAAAAAATAGTAATTATCCTTTTAAAAATATTAAATCATAATTGTTTTTTAACCTTAAAAAGGAAAAAACTGTTATTTTCTAATTTTTCTTTATTCAAATCCTAACTAAAGAACGTCAAACTCCAAAAAATGACATATAAAAAGATTAATAAAGAAAAATAATTGTAAAAAAATAAATTATCCTTCTAAAAAAATTGTTTAAAGGTAATTTTCCTAACGTCATAGTTAAAAAGTAAATATACTTTCTAATGCAAAAAAAAAGAAAAGACATAACGATTCAACAAATTCTTAAAAAAATGAAATTATAATGTTAAAAAAAATTATTTAAGAGTAAATAAACGATTTTTTTAAAAAAGTAATTATAAAAATTATTTAAGAGTAATTTTTTATTTTTAAATCCAAAAAAAAATAATTGCAAAATATTATTTGATAGGAATTTTCCTTTTAATATTCTGAGATATGTAATATGTTAAAATATCTTATGATTAAAAATATATATACTAAGATAATAAAAAGAATTTGAAAAAAATATTTTAAATTTTATTTAATAATAAAAAGCAGAGATTGTTGGGTTGTAGTTTTCCTTTTTACAAATTATAAAAAATAAATAGTAAAATAATTTATTTAATAATAATTATTATTTTCTTAAATCTGAAATAAAATATAATTTTAAAAGATTATTTGATAATAATTTTTATTTTAATATTGTGAGATGTGTTAAAACATCTCATGACTTAAAATTCATATACTAAGATAATAAAAAAATAAATTTAAATTTTATTAAATAATAAAAATTAAAGAGTTTTTAATTTTAGTTTTCTTTTTTACAAATTCTAAACAAAAATATTTGTAAATTAATTTACTTAATACTATTTATTTTCTAAAATCTTAAAGATAAGATAATTGTAATAGATTATTTGTGAGAAATTTTATTTTTTTAATAGTAATTTTACAGTTTTAAATCCAAAAAAATAATTACAAATATTTGATAGATATTATATTTTTAATATTGTGACATGTGAAAATATCTTTTGATTAAATATATATATATATATATATATATACATATACTATGATAATAAAACGAGTTTGGGAACAAGTAATTTTAATTTTTTTTTTTTGAATTGAATGTTAAATTTAATTC
>JABAYD010000422.1:0-20898 GCA_014822095.1 Diplotaxis tenuifolia
AGGCGGAGATGGCGGAGGGAACCGAGAGAGACGGCGTAGGGAACCGAGAGAGACGGAGATGGCAGAGCTCGACGGGAACCGAGAGAGACAGGGAGAGCGGCGTCTCAGGAGGCGAAGGGAACCGAGAGAGACGGGAGTGGGGGAGATCGACGGCAACCGAGAGAGACAGGGAGAGCGGCGTCGCAGCTTCGTCGGGACTGAGAGAGAGAGAGTCGACGGTAAGTTTTTTGTGTCGGGTTGTCGGGTCTAATTAGGGTTAGAAAGGGGGAAAGTGATTTTTTTTAGTAAAATATTATATTTTAATATTTATTTAAAACAAACTTTTAATTTTTATAATTATTATTAACCTAATTACGAATTAATAACTAAACTTACATAATTTAAGGTTAAGATTGCCAGTTAGAAAATATTTAACCTAATGAGACAATAAATGAATCAAATTAGACTAAGTGGACAATGTAGAAAGCTAAATAGCTTAAAAAAACTATTTTCTCTTACTTTTTTTATCCTCTTTTTTTACTCTTAAACACTTATAAAAATTTGGGTATGTACTTTAGGATTTTTTTTTAACATCTGCAATTTCATTGACTTGGATCAAAAGGGAAAGAGTAGTGATAGCACAGAAAATGGATACACATTCAACCTTAATATAAAGATCTACGAATGCGAAAAACCAGCTTCTTTGCTGATCAAATGATGCAGCCAACCAGGACC
Source organism: Diplotaxis tenuifolia (assembly GCA_014822095.1). Classification (NCBI taxonomy): domain Eukaryota; kingdom Viridiplantae; phylum Streptophyta; class Magnoliopsida; order Brassicales; family Brassicaceae; genus Diplotaxis; species Diplotaxis tenuifolia. The sequence goes on from JABAYD010000422.1 coordinate 715, forward strand.
TCCTAATGCTAGATAAGATTGAAACCATCCATCTCTGAGAACACTCCTAGCAATTTCTCGGGCAATGCGGTTGGAGGAGGAAGATTCTGCTTCAAAAGCTACAGAACCAAATTGTACACACAAAAGCCATATACGTTGGAGGATGATGCGGAACCTAGGCCAATCCATGAAGTTCTTCACTGCTGCTAAGGTATCGTGAAGATCCGAACCAATCACTACATCATGGTATCCAAGATCTTTCAAGCTTTGCAGAGACCACTCTAGACACCAAAGTTCTGCAGTAAGTCGATTGGGAGAGCATGTTAAGGCATCTCGAGCATTATGTAGCACATTCCCAGACGTATCTCTGATAATAAAAGAAACCCCACTACGCAACACTGCATTCCTCCAATTGTCATGGATATTACATTTAACAAAGCCGTGCAGTGGAGGTATCCAATCCTTAGAGTCCTCTAGTCTGCCATTAACCTCAAGCGTGTTCAAAGGGTCTTTATTGAGCTCATTCCATAATCTTGCTTCCTCACATGCTTGTTCCAGCTGCAAGTCTATAGACACCTGAGTTTCAAAATATAAAATCGAATTTCTATTCTTCCAAATCGTCCACAAAATCCAAGGGATAGCTTGTCTTTTGTTCTCAGATATAGTTCCATCAGACATCAAGTTGATGTGTAACGAGACAAGTTCCAGAAGCTGCATATTATCACGTTCTGGTACTTGTGGGAGACCCATACGAAACCACATATCACGAGCAACAGAGCACTGAAACCGAACATGAGAGATAGATTCCGAACCTGGCAAACATAATTTGCAGAGCGTATCAAGGTTCATCCCACGCGTATTGAGCTGTTCTGAAACTGCTAGAGCTCCAGAGACTGCTCTCCACAAGAAACTACGAATCTTAGCGATAGTAGGAGTCTTCCAAATGAGTCTTTTCACTTCCACTAAACCTTGTTCATTTAAAACCAGCTGGAGAGCTTGAGCTTCTTTCCTCTTTACTGCCAGAGCATAGCCACTTTTGACAGAATATGAACCTTGAGGTGTGAAAGCCCAAATGTCTTTATCCTCTATCTTCTCCATTAGTAGTTGCTTGATACGTTGAACCTCATTCACCGGGAATAATTCTTGTAGCTTCACTTCATTCCACCTCCCATTATCCAACAAGAGATTCTCAACTACAAGATTAACATCAATGTCCATATCTCTGTTGACAGGTCTTCTTGGAACTTCATCCATAATCCACTTGTCTGACCACACATAAGTCTTCTTTCCATCACCAATAGATTTTATCAAACCCTTTTCCAGAAGCTCACGACCAAATAGGATGCTTCGCCAAGCATAAGATGGACGAATACCATTACCACCCTCCATAAAAGTCTTATTTGCATAGTATATGCCTTTGTAGATCCTCGCAATCAAACTCTCAGGGTTGTTAAGGAGACGCCATGCCTGCTTAGCCAAGAGGGCTTGGTTGAAATCTTCAATGTCACGGAACCCCAAACCGCCATTCTCTTTCGAGATGCAGAGTTTCTTCCATGAGATCCAATGGATCTTTTTCTTTCTCCCATGATGTTTAGTCAATTTGAAGCAATACATAGCGTAAACAGGTAAAGCCATTACTATCGACTTAAGCAAAATTTCCTTCCCTCCAAACGAAAGCTTTTTAGCAAACCATCCACGTAGCCTCTTATTTAGCTTCTACCAACGAAGTCTGGTAGTTCCTGCTTTGATCGACTGAAACATTCAGGTAAGCCCAGATATTTTCCATCTCCCCCTTCCTTCTCATTACCAAGAAACTCAGCTAAAATACACTTCATATACGGATCAATCCCTGCCCCAAATGCAACATCAGATTTTTGGAAGTTGATGATCTGTCCCGAGGAGTCCTCATAGAGCTTCAGACGACTAAGAAACTCAGAGCATTCTGCTAACGTGGCTCTACACAGGAAGAAGCTGTCGTCTGCAAAAAGGAGATGTTGAACTGAAGGACACGAGGGAGCTATCTTCATACCCATTATCAACCCTTTTCTTCAGCTTGATTCATAGTAGGAATCAATGCATCAAAACAAAGAATAAAGATGACGGGTGATAGTGGGTCACTTTGTCTGATACCTCTTTGCGGAACAATATGTCCATAAGACTGTCCATTCAGAAGAACTGAGTACGGCACCGAGCGTACAATAATCATAATCCATTGTATCCAAATAGCATGAAACCCCATCTTCACAAATATATTTTCCAAGAAATTCCATTCAACTTTGTCATACGCCTTAGACGTATTGGTTTTGATGGCTATGAAGTCTGACTTACATGCTGGATTGGTCCGAAGTCCGTGAATCATCTCATGAGCAATGAGAAGATTATCAGATATCAAACGGCCAGCAACAAAGGCACTTTGAGCCGGAGAAACGATGTGAGGCAGAATAGATTTAAGCCTATAACACATGATTTTAGAAACAATCTTGTATACCACAGAACACAGGCTGATCGGTCTCAGGTCCTTCATGTGAGTAGGATTCTTTACTTTGGGAAGTAAGCAAAGCTCCGTGAAGTTCCAGTCCAAAGGTAATTGACCAGTGTCAAAGAATTTCCGTACCTCCAGTGTGACTTGGGGACCAGTTATGCTCCAAAACTTCTGAAAAAATGTCATGTCATCCCATCTACACCAGGCGTGTTGTCACTCTTAGTGGCTTTCACAGCATGCTTGGTTTTAGTATCTGCGACTGGCTTTATCAAAGCCTTGTTCATTCGCTCTGTTACTCTTGGAGCCATACCTTCCAGTAAGTTGGTAGCATCCGCTGAGCCATTAGACTGAAAAGCTCTGTAAAGTAATCTACATCAATCTTCCCTTTCAGATCGATCCTCAGAAAAATGTTCAATCCCAACCCCATCCACAAGAAAGTGGATCTTGTTCTTTATCCTCCTAGATTCAACCCATCCATGGAAAACCTTAGTGTTTTTGTCTCCCACACAGAGCCAAGATTTTTACTCTTTAGCTTCCAGTAAGATTATTCTTCTTGAAAAGCTTTCTCCAGTTCAGTACGCAACACCGGAAGCCTTTCTAGATTAGGCCTTATATTTATTTCCTCTCTCTCCAACTCTATATGGAGACGAATGATGTTAGTGTTGGAGTTCACATTAGCAGATCTTTTCCACTTAGATAGTTCCTGTCTGCATGACCTAATGCGCAGCGAGACAGATTCCTCATTAACAGAGCCATTCAGATTCCAACCTCTATTGACCACGTCCTGGATACCCGGCTTCTTACACCACCTTTTGTAAAACATGAAACGACCAGAACTTTGAAGTTGTGTAGAGTCTAAACTGGTGAAAATGGGTCTATGATCAGAACTCGTCGTCTCCAAATAAAACGTGTGTGAGCTTGGGAATAACCGGAACCATTCTGCATTATCAAAGGCCCTATCCAATCGACATTGCACCCACACCTTTTCTTTTAAACCATTACTTAAGATCTCCCTCACACCGGCCCAAGATAATTTATTACCCGAGATAGGGATCTACTTTAAGCGACAGTCTCGAGCCAAAGAACAAAAAGCAAAAAAGGAACTCTCATGTCTTCTTGGACCTTCAACTTTCTCAGAGTTATTCATCAACTCATTAAAGTCTCTAACGAGAAACCATGCACCACTTCTGTTTAGAGCAATATCCTTTTACACATTCCATACCACCGATCTTCTTTATTGGTAGCCATCAGCACCTCAACATCAAACCCATCCTTCCACAGCAACGCTAAGCCTCCACTAAGTCTCACTGGATCCACCATGTAGCAATGATCATAACCCAACGAACTTTAAAGCTTCACGACCTCAGTACTATAGTTTTAGTCTCTCGGAGAAACACAAAATCCGGGAGGTGTACACGACATAACTCCTCAAGGCGTCAAACTATCAAGTTGCCTTTCAAGCTTTGATAGTTCCAATTGAGCGTCGTCATTGAGGATTGGATGGTTTCTAGAGAACCATCAAACCTGTAGTTGATTTTGACATTTTTAAGTGAATTCAACATCCTCTTCTGCCTTTCTCTTAAGTTAACCATCCTCAGTATTATTTCCTTCTTGTCTGACTATTGGAAGAGATAGCCTTCTTGCATTACGCTTCCACGATGAGGCTTTCCTCTGACTGCCTCTGAGGCCCCCTTTTTGCATAGAAGTCATAGGGAAGTTGCTTCCAATCTCAAAAGTACCATGTATACCTCCACCAGAACCACCAAAGGTGTAGCCTGCATCTTGCTCTGTGACCCCGATATGTGGAACAACAACATTCCGATCACTAACAGAAGCAACCTTATGAGTTCTGTCAAACTTGTTCTCAGAGAAAGACCTGACCGCTTGACCATCAGTTATAGCCAAGCACTCACGCTCTGCCCTACAACTCGACGATTCTCCTACATATGGATGTCTTTCTTCCTGTTCTTTCCGAAAGTCAAATACCCTCCCTTTGTTTTTGTTCAGAACAGTGGAGACCACAAGGGAATCTTCCATACGCAGGCCTGCACATTGCGCAATAGAATCTTTGGATAGGTCTTCCAAGACTTTCTTCATCTTAAATTCTCTGATTCTCCTCTCTTCAGGATCAGTACAGTTCATATACAATCTCATCTGTTCAAAGACTTTCGGAGCAATCAAGCCAGCTGGAGGTGAAAAGCCTTGGGGGACCGTTGGTGCTAGCAGAGGCATGATATCCTCAACTAGATTCTTATTGTGTTGCCTCTGCGATAATCTCTGAAAGCTTGGAGACTGTTGAGAGTTTTTTACCATCTTGTTTCGCTGATTAGCTCTTTCAGCAGAGGGCATGCCCTCTTCTCATGAGACAACCGGAAGCAATGGAAACATTTTTTCCGAATATGCTCATTCTCAACCTCAATGAACGCAGTACCACCTCCTTTTGGTAAGGTCGTACTCTTCTTCTCCCTTATAGGAAGACTCAGATCTAGCACAACTAAGACCCTGACATAGTTCTGTAGCAATGGTTTCTCCGGATCCAATTCAATGTCCTTCACATACCCAATAGCACCAGCAACCGTGTCAATCGTCTTAATTAAGGGTAAGGTAGTTCACAAGAGATTATGATCCACACCGCAGCTGTCTGAAGAAAGTTATTCGGTGGGAATTTTACCCATCTCTCCATTACCATCCTCCAATCATCAAAGGTCCAAAGGCCATGTTGGAGGACTGTTTGTAAGTCTGTCTCCAATTCAAAGATGAACCGGAAATTCTCCTTGGTTAAAGCAATCCCACAGACCCTTTCATACACTCCCTAGATCTTTGGCATAGTGCGCAACATCCTATAGATACCCTGAACCGTCGGATTTAGCAATCGACCTAGCAGACTTCGACTACATCTTTCAATAGCACTGAAATCATCATTCTCTGGCAGCACAATCGGTACATCATCCTCGAAAGACATCTTTGAAGAATACCGGCAAGAGTATCGTCCATCAGCAACAAGAGCTCTTTTTTCAGCGAGATGAACGAAATCGTATTGAAAGGTATGATAAAAGTAAAGGCGACGTGAAGAAGAACCCTAGATAAATACATAATCCTGAAAAAGATTTAACCAAAAAATGTGAATTTTCCTTATATCTTGGAATATCTCCAAAGAGATTTTAGAAAATATTTAAATTGATCCTTTCAACGGTAAGAAGAGGAAGTTTACTCTCCTCTAATTGGTCGACATAAAATCGCCTTACTAGAGAGAGAAATTACAACCCAAATCAATTGTTTTGAAAATTGTTCCTGTTTCATATTTAGGATCTACAATTAGCTTTTTTTTTCTTATTAAAACGAAGTTGACCAATCAAAAAGAACAAATTGTCGATAGAATCGCATAATTAAATATGCTTTAGTTTTCAGATGCAGTAGTACCGTTTCTATATGATAAGTACCTAACATTTTATTTTCGATATTCTACAACTGTCATCCAAATATGGAAACAAATCTAAACTGTAAAGAAGAAGAAGCTAAAAGTATTATATATTCAGAAAATCTTTAATACATTCGCATCTGATGCAAGAAACGCAAGGGAGATTGACCCAGGTCTACTTCTAGAATCTTTTTCGAAATTAAGGAAAATTAAAATATTATATAGATACACTCATCCACACAGGTTAGATTGGTCCACATGAACATATGAAATAACAATATAAAGGTTATGAAAGACAGAGAAAAATCGAATCAAATGCCTTCAAAGTGTCAAAACCACCAATGGTTACTAAGTGCTTTGTACCACTTAATCTTATCCTCTTATTATATTATATGATATAAAAATGTATATCTTTAAACTAGTTGTATATGAGATATATGTGCTTACGGCATCTTCACTTATTTTCTTGTCCAATTCTCTCGTGGGATTTTTCGTAACTAGTCGTAGTCGAGCTACTGTTATAAGATGTTGATCAATTCGTTTCGTAATTTTGTGTTTTCATAATTATTTCGTTTACACCGTTATATAATAATGTACTATTATCTTACTAGTGCAAATCTAAAATGCGTATCAAGTTTGACCTTTTTCAGAAAAAAAGAAAGTTTTTGACATAATGTTTCAAATTGTCCATTTATACCTTATATGTTATTTAAGAAACATTTGAATGTCCATTTCAAATATATATTTTTGTAAATTATTTTAATTCCAAATCTACAACAACATCTAAGCTCCAATAAATGTCATCACTAAAATTATTTTTAAAATTTTAGGGGAATTAGCAAATATGACTCAAAATTTGATTTTAAATGTAAAAGTATATTTCAACTTCAATCAAATGTAAAACTATACATCAACTTCAATCAAATATAAAAGTAACATAACATTCCAGTAAAATTACAATATCCTCTCATGACCGAACAACAAAACATCATTGCAATTTACCATTACAATTCTACGGATGAAAACATTTTCAGGTAAATCTTCTCTAAAAAGACTTCTATGAAAGTCTTCTCATAATGTAAAATTTTAAAATAATTTATAAATTTATAAAAAATATTTTGACTAGTATAAAAATCATAAGCATGTAATTATAGACATTTATAAGTGATGTATAATTTTTAACATAGATGAGTGAATGTAAGTTAGTCATGATATTCTTTGGTTTAGAGTTTGGTAAATATGTTATAATATTGTATGTGGTTTTAGGGTTAGATTGTGGAATCTTAATTTAAAAAAAAAAACTAAATGTGACCTATATGTGTTTAGTTTTGTGTACATTAAACACTTTATAAGTTTATTTTAAATTTAATAAAGTTTTGTATGTAATTTAGTTATATAGATTTTGGAGTTTTGGAAGACTTATATTTTTGAAGATATAAAGCACTAGAAGACTTACTGGATGACTTAACATCATTTTTCCCGCTTAAAATTTTAAAAGAATTTAGGTTTCTTGCCGAAAAGTAAGTCTCGAATAAGTCTTCTTGGGAAAGTTTTTTAGTTGATTAGTACTTAAAATAATTTTTAAATCTCATAAAAACTATTTTGATAGGGGAAAAATCATAATCATCTAATTATAGACATTTGCTAGTGATATAAATTTAGATTTAATAAAATTGATTTTTTTATACATAAATAAGTGAATGTAAGTTAGTAATGATATTTTGTTTTGGTTTAGGATTTGGTAACTAGGTTATAGTTTTGTACGTGCTTTTAATATTAGATTGTGGAATCTTATTTTGTTTCCTAAAAAAACTAAATTTGACCTGTATGTGTTTATTTTCGTGTATATTAACCACTTTATAAGTTTATTTTAAATTTAATTAAGTTTTTTTTTGTGATGTAGTTATATATTTGAATTTGGGGGTTTTGGAACACTTAAATTTGCGAAGATATAATGCACTAGAAACAGTTTCCCACTTTAAATTTTAAAAGAATTTAGGTTTACTGCCTAAATTTAAGCCTTCCAATAAGTCTTTCATAAGTCTTCCAGAGAAAGTCTTCTAGTGTATTAGTTATTATAATAATTTATAAATATTATAATAATATTTTAATAGGAGGAAATTATAATCATCTAATTATAGACATTTGTTAGTGATATAAATTTAAGTTTAATAAATTGAATTGTTTTCAACAAATTGAATTATCAGTTAGATTTTGGAATCTTAATAATTTAAAAAAAAATATTTAAATTTGACATATATGGGTTTAGTTTTATGTATATTAAGCACTGATTTTAGGTTTAATGAAGTTTTTTTTGAGATTTAGTTAGTTACTTGATTATAGTGTTTGGATGAGTTATTGAAAAGTTTTTTAGCAAATAATGCACTAGAAAACTTCAACTTAAGTCTTCTAGACGAATAATAAATCTAGGGTCTAGTAAGAAAGAAAATATTTAACTTAATTAGAATATTTGTCTTAATAAAGAAAAGAATTACACATTCTTTTTCTTTCTCTCAAATGGAGGCAACAAAAATATAATATTTCTCACTCTAAAATTCTCTAACCCCTCTATAAACTATTTGAATTTGATAATACCAAACCTTATATCAATTCTCAATATATGTATTTCTCAGGATTTTATCTTGTTTTTGCAGGTTTTTCATTACATAGTTATCATCTTTCACTCATTTAAAGGTAGATCTATAAATGTATTATATCTACGTTTGTGTCTTTTATATGTTAGAGTTTAATAAGTTATAGATTCAACATAATGTGATTGTTTTAGTTATTATTTAAGCTTAAAACCCTTGTTTTTGTTTTTGCATTTTTTTCTTTGTTTTGATGTCATTTGAACGTTTTTGGATATGCAATTTTTTTCAGATCTGAGTGAGACATTGGATGACTTACAGAAGACTTTTAGAACATGTTCAGAAGACTTTCCTGGAATTCTTTTGACGTAGTCTTAAGTCTTTTAACGTAGTCTTCTTCCATGTCTCTTCTTTCACAGTAGATCTGAACGTTTAGGTAAGTTTTCATGTCTGATTTTTTTTTTCATTTAGTAATCTCTTGTTGCGTAAAGATCTTATTTTTTTCCCAAAATAAAATTCTTCAACCTCTAGTTAATCTCTTTAAACATGGAAACATTAAATTTTATATCAATTTCTCATTTTTTTCCCCATGTCGTTTTTACTAATGTATCTTGTTTTTGCAGGTTTTATCACATTTTTAGATTTGTATGTTTTTCAGAAATGAGTCATATTTTGGAAGAGTTATGGGAAGTATTCTTGGAAGTCATCTAACAAATAATGCACTGGAAGTCTTATGATGAGTATTCCCTCATATCAAGTGGAGTCCAAACTTGTCTTTGTGGAGGAATGATGTATACTAGTTTGTTTGTGGTGTGTTTTGTGATTTGTATGTGTATTCTTTAGTTGTGATGTTTTTCTTTGTAAATTTGAAGAAATTATAATTAAAAATATGGTAAATATGTTTATTGTCCAAAATTACTTGACATTATTAAAGTAAACAAGAGTAGAATAAGAGTATGGTTCTATGATGAGTAATGATGTTTCTCAAGATGTAATATATGTGCTAACAATTTGTTTCCCACTTTTACAAATCAATGAAATAAAAATCTTTAATGGCCTTCAGATTCAAAACATGATGTTCATTATGTAGTTCTTCTCATCTTTGGATCTCCCATACTCTGCAAAAACAAATATAAGTTTGTAACTATAAAAAATTTCTTCTCGTTAACTTACAATAGTTGTTCATCACTTTTAACTTCTAAGAAGTAAAATCAACAAAGTCTTTTAAGAAGTAAAACCAATAAATTTTGTAATTAAACAACTAAGATATAATGAGTAGGTTTATTCTTCCAACTTCATTTTTATTAACACATTATAATTTTCTTCAAATTATTTAACACTTTTGAAAGTTAAAAAAATTAAATTACTTAACATTCTTAAAAAATATAAGTTTACAAAAAGTAACGTGGAAGACTTACACGGAAATCTTCTGACGAAAATATTCTGAGAGAAGACTTCTTAATAAGTCTTCTCAGACTAACTAGAAACATTAAAAAAAATGAATGTTTTTAACCTCATAATTATCACTAAATAAATTATGAATTTCATTTAGAACCCCAAATATTGTTTAAAGCACGTGAATTAAAAATAAAATCTTAAAAATTTATTTTAAATTTGAAGAAAATGAAAATTTATTATACTTTGTCGTAGTAGAAAACTTTCGTGGAAGTCTTCCGAGAGAAGACTTTCGTGGAAGTCTTCCCAGAGAACTGAAAGTCTTCCCAGAGCATTTAGGTCATTTTTACAGTTGAAAATTTACAAAGGAAGACTTCCAGAGAAGTCTCTTGTATAGCAGACTTCTAAAGAAGTATTTTTTTTTTGTAAATATTGGCTTACTTTTGTAATACAAAAATTATTGAAATACCAGAGAAAACTTACCTTGAAGTCTTCTCGGATAAACATGTTAGTTTTGCAATTGACAAAAACTACGTCAGAAATTTGTTTTTCTAAAAAAGACTTCCCCGTAAGTCTTCTCAACTTTTACATTAAGTCTACTTGCTATCGCTGGAAGTCTGCGTTGGTTACTTTGAAATTGACTATATTTGAATTTTGTCGAGAAGATTTTGAGGTAAGTCTTCCGCCAGAAGACTAAACTGAAAGTCTTCTTTCATTATCTTAGGTTTGACCATAACACAGAATAAAAATCCGGAAGTCTTCCAAGTTCAAATTAAATGTTTTAAGTTTAAATTTTTAATTGCAAAAGTAATCTACGCAGACTTCCACCAATATCAAACAAACTTAATGTAAAAGTTCATAAGACTTTTCTGAAAGTCTTCCGGCGGAAGACTTATCGGAAATTGTTTTGTAGAAAGTCAAATTTCTGACACAGATTGGTCAATTGCAAGACCAACCTATTTATCTGAGATTTTGTTTTGTCAATAAAGAAAAATTGGAACACTTCCACAGTAGCCTTCTTTAAAAACACAAAGAAAGTTAACTGCAAAATTAACATATGCTTTGACCAGAAGACTTCTATGATTGTCTTCTTAGTTGAGAAGATGTAGCGAACACATACACGTTAATTTTCTAGCGAAAAAATCTGGAAAAAAATCAATTCATACCTTAAACCACTGAGAGAATTTGATTAGTTCTCCAAGCGCACAAAACTTCACTAAAACAATGATTCAATCATTAATTACCAGGAATCGTGAGCTTGAATGGCTATATGGCCCTTGAAAACTTTAGAATAAAAAAGCTTGAGTTTTTTTGGATGAATATAAATATAAAGTGAGAGAGATGTAGTTTTTGGACATGAGATACAAGAATGAATGAGTAAATTTCGTTTTTAGATGCATTAAAAGCTTCATTTTTGTTGCTCTTCATGGTTGTTAGATGAATTGATGGCAACGACATTTTCGTGATTAATTGATGAAGATGAGGATGACAAAGTAAAATACTTATTTTCGGAAGAGAAAAAACAAAATAAAATGGCATTGCCATTTTCGTGAATAATCAGAACTTCTGTGTGAATAGGACAAATGAAATATCCAAAAACGGTTAGTTTGTGTTTGACTTGGAGTTTTGAGTCACTTTTGCAAAAAGCCCTAAACTTTTTACATAAATAAGTTGATTCATCTAAACTTATAATAAACCTTTCAACAAACTAACCATAAAATAATATATATAATATTTTTTTATTTTTACCTTGAATAAAATATATGAAATTACCTAATGTATTAAAATATATTTGATGATTAAATATATATGAGAATAAATAATTTTGAGTAATAAATATTTGATAACAATTTGTGTATCTTTATTATTTTATAGTTTTATATTATTAAAATAATTTAAACAATCACATTAAGTATATAATAAAATTCATAATTTTCAGTATATGTTGTACTTTCAATTGAAAAATTACTATTACTTTTTAAAAATGTTAAAAATATCACACTTAAAATTTGTGTCATCAATGGTTTAATGTTTTTGTTGTAACAAGATACAAATGACCATAAAACCATATGAGTAAGAAATATTATTCAATAGATACTCATATTAGTATATATATATATCAATTTTAATATTTTTGAATTAAACTATATACCATATAAACATACATAAACATTTAAACTTCAAAATTTGTATTGAATGTTTTGATAACTTTTATAAATTACTAAAACTATTAAATCTCGTATTGAAAAATTTGTTATCAAAGGTTTAAAGATTTTGTTATAAAAAATAGAAAACTTCATTTAACAGATAGCCATATAAAAAATAAATAGATAGTAATTTAACAGATAGCCATATAAAAAATATTATATATATATATATATATGTTAATATTATTTAAATTATAAAATATATACAAGTTATTGTTGATTTATTTACCATATAATATTTGTAGATAAATAAGAGTGGTTGTTTTTCTTTATGTGTTCACACCAATTTAATAATATATTTAATAATTACTAGTTTTTAATTATTTAATATATATTATTATTTAATTAATTAATAATATGAAAAATGTAAAATAAATAATAATATATAAAAATAATTTTTATTCATAATATTTATCTTGCGCAGGATGTGAGTCTTAACTTAGTTTTATTAAGTATTATTTTCGTATATATATTGTGAGTAGTAAAACTTGAAAAGCTAGAATAAATGAAAGTAGAGATATTGAGAGAGAAAAAAAAGATAGAGAGTAATTTTTTTTTTGTTTGAAACAGAGAGTGGGAGTGATTGATTATGATTTATCCCATACTTTAGTTTTATTTATTTTTAAATCACTAACTTTTAACAGTTATATTTTAACTTTATTATTAAAATTTTAAAGTCTACATCATATTTCTACTAATTTTTGCCAGTTATGCTTTAATTTTATTTTTAAAATACATAAAAAAACTGAAACAATTTTTTTTCTAATGTATTTTAAGTAAACATTCTACATTTTTTTTTCTAGACTGTAGAATCTGTCAATGAAAAAAAATATCTATAATATATAATAAATTATCTAATCATAATAAAAACATCTATAAATGTTCTAATTTTTTTGTAGCTTTAAAATTCTAATATATTAAAAAATGTTACTTACATACATATTTTAAATATTTTTTGATAATTATTTAAAAAATTAATATAAATTGTTTAAATCATAAAAAATAATTATTTTATATATACATCACATATTTTCAGATATTTTATTTTAAAAATATCTACCGCCTACAACAAATTTAGTTACAACAAAACTCTCTGCAAAAAAAAAAATCTATGGTAACAATTTTATAGCTATAGCCAACTTACCTACTGCTAAACTTACAACTAAATTTTTAAGAGTCGAGCTAGTCATCACTAATATAAGTTGTTACTCTACTAAAAGAAGGAGAAAAAAAATACTCTACAAATTCACTAAAAGACAAAAATATTTGCTCCACATCAAATTAACTGTTTTTATCTTGATTGGGTTTGTTTTAGAGTAACTTAGCTGAAAACGTTTTTTCCTCCAATGTTTTAAGGAGAATTGCTAATTTAGAACAAATCAACAACTACATTGTCCCTTTGCCATAAATTGAAGTATAACATGTTCTTATGACATAAACTTTTGTTTAAATCCAATTAAACCCCTATCCAAACTCAATTTTTGTTTTTATAATACAATTACTTAATAAAAAATTAAATCAATTAACAAATGAAAAGAAAAGGATAACATAAAGGGAAAATCCACAAATCATAAACTCATTATCGATGGTGTGGAACCCTAACTTCCCCTTCTCCTTCTCCTTAGCTGTCGAGAGAAATAGAACTCGAACTCACCGACGATCAAACTCGACGTCGTCTCACTCCGCCGTCGTCGGTCTTCTTCAGTCCCGCAAGGACTCCGCCGGTCTTCCTCTTCGTAATCAAAGTCTCGGAGATCTCTTGCTCATCACTGTCTCGGAGATCCCATGCTCACACATCACCGTCTCGTTCGCCGGAAACCTAAGCTCCTTCCCCGTCTCTCTGTAACTTACTTTCAACCAAAAATCAAGCTTTTCAGGTTTTTACCCTATCTTTGTTATTTGATTTGGATGTCCCTTTTTTTTGTTTGATTTGATTGTTTTTTTTTATCATATTTTGTGTGTTAGAAGTTTCGATTTTAGTTTATGTCGGGTATAAAGTGTTGATATGTGTCGGGTAATAATGTTTGATACAACTCGTATTGGCTGTGTTATGTCTCGGGTATCAGAGCTTAATACTTTTGATGTTCTTGTTGTCACCAAGTGGTTGTCTCACTTATATAGTGACATTGATCTCGGATTTGCGATTGGTTTTTCATTTTATATGTTTGATATTAGTGTGATTTTTCATTTTATTTGTTTGATATTAGTGTTTTGGTGACATTGATCTCGGATTCTTGCACTGTAAATATTAATTTATGTTTCTATGAAACCAAAGTTTCATACTTTTGATGTTCTTGAACTCGTAATGGCTTTGTTGATATGGTTATATATCATATCTTTGTATTTTTGACACCTAAAAGGTTGATAATGGTTCTATTCGTTTCATTGTTCACAAGGATGTCGATGGATACATTGCCTAAATGCTTGTTCAAAGAGAGAATCGAAACACAAGTTGAGAAGGTCAACAACAGTTGCAGAACTAGGATGTCATTGAAGAGGAGTACAATGACGTCTTGGGTGATCCGGTATTTGGTCAGGTTGTGGCCGTGGCGGAACATGGCCTTCGCTTTTCGGGGAGAGTGTTTCACAGCTTCGTTTGTAAGCAGCTTCTGACCTCAAAACGTCATGAGTTGTGGTTCCGTTTTGCTCGGAGGCCACTGAGATTTTCTATGCAAGAGTTTCATGCAATCACCGGTTTGAAATACAAGGAGGAGCCTGAGTTGGAGACTGATGAGTCTTGGACGAACGATAAAGGGTTTTGGGGCACACTGCTAAAGAGGAAAAAAAATATATGCTTGCAGCAAATCCGTAATGTGCATCTCAAGACTTGTAATAAGTGGTCTCATGTTGATAGGCTGAGGTTGGTGTATGTTTGTGTGATTGCTGGTATGGTTTTGGCAAAAGACGAGAAGGTGTGGATCCCACATAAGTACATCAGGTTGGTGATGGATTTCGAGAAGATGAGGAACTATCCATGGGGTCTTCACTCCTTTGATATGCTGGTGAGTTCAGTCATCCAAGCTAGGAATAAAGTGAAGACGCAGAATAGTTATGTCATAGATGGATTCTCGTACGCACTTCAGATTTGGTTGATGGAGGCTATTCCAGACATTGGGTGTCTTCTGGGTCGAAAACTCTGTGAAGGCGTGACTAGCATGAGATGCCGGAACTGGAAAAGATCTGCTAAAGTTTCATATGAGGATATTATTAGCATAGAGTCAGACTTTGGATCAAATGTAAGTTTTGATTCCTTTTTATTTAATTTCATAGTTGTCAGTGTTTGTGTCTTAATGATTTGTATTTAGTTATGTTGTGTAGAGCGTTCGGTTTCCATTCATCTCTTCCACTGGGAACTACGATCTCATTGTTCATGAGGACTACGTCCGAACCAGTGAGATGAACGATGAAAGAGTCGATCTAATCATTGAGCTGTACCGGAAGAAGCATGACTGGAGTAAGCATGAATGGACCTATCATGAAACTGTACTACTGTTTGAGTTTAGTTCTTCGGGAGATGTATCAGAACAAAAAAAGGTAGGAGAAACAAGTGAGAATGGAGAGGAAGAGGAAGTTGAAAGCACTCCTGTGTGTACTAAAAGGAAGGGAAAGAGAAAGTTTAAGGATGTTGGTGCTGAGTCCAGGAAGAAGAGGCTACTTTTCCAAAGATCGACAGAGAAATATCGAGATATCGAGGTGGAAATGAAGTCTTATATTCACAGTCTGTTTACGTCTTATTTACTGGATTGGAAGAGCTGTTAGTTGAGACTATGGATGAGAGGTTTAGCAGATTTGAGGAGAAGGTCCTGTCATTAATAAGGAGTCGTGGTGATGCACCTGCTGCGGCTTTCACTACAGGTGTCCCTTTCACTACACTTGCTGCGGCTTTCACTACACAAGCTGCGGCTTCAACTACACCTGACCCTTCCACTACACCTGCTGCAACTACTACACCTGCTGCAACTACTTCACCTACGGCCCCTACTGCACCAATTCCGGCTCCAACTCCGTCTACTGCACCAGCAGCTTCTCGCAAAGGAGCTCCTACAACTTCTCGCAGTCATGCAACGACTTCTACTAAGATGCAGCTCCTTCTACCGCTGGTGGTCCCGAAAATGTTACTAAGACAAGGTCACAGTCAAAGGTAAACAACAAGTAGGAAGGTCTGTAAGGATGCTTGACTTTTGTTATGTATTTATTCATGTATGGATGCTCTTTTGTGTTGTAAGGATGATCTTTTGTGTGCTATAAGGATGATCTTGTGTGTGATGTAAGGATGATATTTTGTAAGGATGATGTGTTGTTTGCGGTCTGTAAAACCATAACTTGTTTTGTGTGCTATTTGTAATATTGACAATGTAACTATGTGTTAGTCATTATTAATGTCATGCTTTTTGTTTTTTATAATCAGGATGTAGCCTTGTCTGATTCATTTGGCAGCTTGTTTGGCACCTTAGACGACAGATTAGGGACCCAAGAGGACTTGCAGAAAACAATGGGTAACCTTACACAAGAGTCAACCGTTAAAGGCTTTGATCCACCAGAAGATTACACCACTCTGATGACCTCATTCCGGCCACAAAACTCGAAGTTTCAGCCATGCTTACGTGATATTGACTGGCCTGAAATTCGTGCCAAAGACGGTGACTATTCCTTGGTTTTTATCCCGGAGGAGAAATGGTCCAAGCTAATTGAATTGTCCTTGAATCCCAAGTAAGACAAATTTCTAAGATAAGGCAACTATTGCTTGCTCTTTACAGACCACTGCAGATTGGACCATCCAAGTATGACCTTGAGTTATCTTCTCGTGTAATAGGGCCTAAAAAGTGGTTCAAGAACTATGTTAGTCTAACTATTACATCTCAATTCTGATTATGTTTCTCTCATAAAATAACATCTGCCTATTGTGGTTTGCAGGAGATGGACGCCATGATGTATTTGTTTCAGGAAAATACCTCTTTTCGTCATTGGAAGCCTGACAGAGTTTCTTTCATGACTTGTCTGTTTAGTATGCAACTCACAAAGACGTATAGCAAATTCCTAGGGAACGCAAGGGGTTTAAAGTGGACGAGACTCTACTGAGTTATGGACTAGGTGAGCAACCATATCATGGAAATACAGAAGCAGTATGGAACGTTGATGTACATCTTCTCTACATCCCGGTTAATTTGAAAGACATCCATTGGATCTCATTGTGCGTTAATCTTGTGAACCGTACTATTGATGTGTTTGATTGTGGAGGGATGAAGAACCACAAAGTCGTGGAAGTATTCGGAGTCCTCATTCCACGCATTGTGAAGGATGTCCAGCCCGCAGAAATGAGGAAACACTTCAAGGTCACCCAGTACTCGGTATCCTACATCCCTATGCCATGCCTAAACGAGAGTTGTAGTGATTGTGGTGCATATTCTTTGAAGTTCATAGAGTGCCACGTGCTAGGCTGACCATTCACTTTAGTGAATGACGAGAACATCGAAGAGGCTCGACATAAGATAGCATATGATTTGTGGGAAGCGGCCAATGATGAAGTATAGCAGTATCGAATGACAACATTTAAGCCTCCAGTCCGTGCTCCAACGAAACCCATAGAAATATGTTGACCTCAGTTGTGTTTGCATCTTTTGTGGTTTTAGATTTGCTTTATCAAGATGTTATACTTTATCAAATACTCTAATATATATCTGATTTAAATGGTTTCTTAAGCTTGTTGCAGTATTTGTGTTTACAATTGGTTGGATTATGGTTATTCAAACCCTATACCCTAAATTAGTGGCCTTAGTCACATGAATCAAACCCTAAACCCTAAATCACAAGACTCAAACCCTAAACCCTAAATCACAAGACTCAAACTCTATACCCTAAATCACGAGACTCAGACTCTATACCCTAAATCACGAGACTCAAACTCTATACCCTAAATTAGTGAAGCATATGCTAAATTCGAGTATGAGTGAAGTATATGTTAAATTCGAGTATGAGTGAAGTATATGTTAAATTCGTGTAAAGTATATGCTATGCATATGCTAAATTCGTGGAAAGTATATGATAATCACATTCGAGTATGAGTGAAGTATATGCTAAATTCGATCAAAAGTCGACTTAATTGATCAAAATCTTACCTAGAACCCGACTGAATTTGATCAAAAATGTATAAATTAGATCAAAATCTCACCTAGAACCAGATTTGAGTCTTTTAGAGAGTAACCAATTTCGGTTTAACAGAAATTAGATCAAAAATTACCCAGTCGAATTTACTCAAACCGACCCGTAACCGGACCCACCCCCACCCCAAGCACGAGATTTTCTTTTCATTTGACAAACCAACAGAAACAAAACACGACAGAGAGGGGATTAGGGTTTAATCGCGCCGATATCAAACATGAGCAGTTCCTCGACGTCTTCAACTCGTTTTCCTCGATCATTGACCCATGGTGTGCCTTCAAGATGTTGGTGTGGTGAGGGCATAACGACTTACGGTTCATCGACGCCGGAGAATCTATATCGCCGATTCTATCGATGCGAAGTTGGAGTATATGTAAGTTTCAACCGTGATTTGATCGATGAATAATTGATACTTGTTTGAGAGATTTCTTATTGATCATATTTTGCAGACAAGATCCGAGATTGCTTATTGATCTTATTGATCATATTTTGCTTATTGTTGTTTTGGTATGTGTTAGAGAAAATCAGAGAATCATCTGTTCAAATGGATAGATAAGCTCTCCTTGACGAGATAAGGTCGGTAGATACGAAACAAGATAGGGTTGCTCGAAGGCTTGCAAATTTTGAAGAAATTCTTAATGGAAAAGTCAAGTCTGAGCTTGCTCGAGCTGAACATGAGATGACACATAAGCTGAGAGAAGTCGTGAATTTGGAGGTTGCTAAAGTTGAGAAAGATCTGAAGAAGGTGAAGTTTGCGAAAATGGCCATGGTAGTTGTTGGAGCAATTGTTGGGATATGGACTGCTTTTTGACTAGCTTATTGAGTGTAACAGTTGTGTTCTCTGCAACTCGTTTTGAGCGTCTTTGTTAAGCTCTATATCTTTTTTCAATTTGTTTGCAACTCCATTCCGTTTGCACTCTCGACTATAACAAAGGCGTATTCATTTCTTTTGATTTTGTTTGCAACTTCCTTAAGTTTTCACAATTGAATATATCGAATTTTACTACCATGTTGTAACACCAAAATCAAGTAGAAAGAACAAAGTTGAAGCACCAAAATCAAGTAGAAGGAACAAAGCTGTAACACCAAAAACCAGTAGGTAGAACAAAGTTATAACACCAAAAGAAAGAAAAAAAACCGAAAAATTTCAATAACACCATGGCTAAATATTATGATTCTCCTGGCCACATCGACTGCACTTGCGCTTCTTTTTCTGCTGAGTTCCTTGCGATGACCGGATTTTGTCTTCAGCTGTCTCATACCTACGTTTCCTTCTCCTACCTGCTCCTCTTCTCGATTCAGGCGGCAGCACATCAGCGTTTTCAACATCCTCTGGAACAATCCAACTATCCTCAGGAACACCTATTGGATTGATGGCTTCTTCATAACATGTTCTCCAAGTGGAAGTAGTGTACATGTCATCTGTAAGTGATTGTGGCTCTCGGCCCTCTGATAAACCAGCCTTAATGGCATGTTTACATGGAACTTTAAGCAAGTCGTATTTCCCACAACAGCAAGTTCTCATCTCCAAATAAACCATGCAATCAAATGTGTCTCCACAAACCAAAAACTGATTCTCATTAATTGGCTGGACAAGAAAAGTTTTACCCTTGTCTATCCGCTTGTCTATCTTTTTCTCGATGGCAATAGTTAATGGATGTGTATGCTTACTGCTTAATTTTCGCCGTTCGAAAAACCAACGGGTCAGCATTTCTCTGATGCTATCCAACAAAGGAATAACCGGATACTCTCTTGGTGTGCGCAATGCAGAGTTTATTGATTCAGCCGGGTTTGTGGTCCTGATATCGAACCTGAATCCGGGAAACATGCAGCGAGCCCACTTTGTAACATCAGCATTGTTAAAATAGTTCTCAATCACTGGACTAATATTGCACAAAGCTTGGAACCACTTCTGAAAATCGACCACCCTATAAGCTTTAGAAGCTTTTGCAACTA
>JABAYD010000450.1:737-14659 GCA_014822095.1 Diplotaxis tenuifolia
CATAGAAGGTACCATTTTATTCGGGAATGCGTGGAGAACGGGCAAATAGAAGTAGAGTATGTTCAAGGAGATAAGCAAAAGGCTGACATCTTAACAAAAGCTCTTGGAAGACTTAGTTTTAAAGAAATGAGGGAGTACATTGGAATGAGAGAGATGACAACAAAAGGTTTCAAGCTTAAGAAGGAGAATGTTGAATTAAGCTTGATTAAAAAGGAAACTTGAGATACAAGTCATTAACCTAATCCTATTGTGTTGAGGATATCTAAAAGGATTAGGAAATATCTAATTGAGTTAAACCTAATGAGTTTAGGAGTTTTAGTTTTATATATAAGGTGATGCAAGAGTTTGCATATGTTAAGAGTTTCATGAGAGAGATTTTTCCTTAATTGAGATTAATAAGAAGAGCTTCTTGTTTGTGTTTAAGTTTGTGATCTTTGAGTAATCTGATTTCTTTAATAACCACAATTAGCTTAATAACCACAAACGGTAATATATCTAAATGCCTTTTCATGTCACGTTCCTTTGTCTCACTCTTCGTTAGACTCTTACCCTTTCAAGCCTTTTAACTCAAAATTAACAAAAGAGCTCAATGAAGTAACTAAATCAACTTTTTGGATTAATACAAGCATCTAACAGCTCATTCCTCAATTCCTTCTTATGGTTTTTACTTCCATAACTCTGAGAAAAATCATTAGTACTATGCTAAAATGAATGAAGATTTATTTTCTTGATTTTGATAACATAATAAGGAGATTTATTTTCTTGATTTTGATAACATAATATGGAACTTTACATCATCATATTCCAAATCCTGCTGAGTGCTGACAGTGGAAAAGAGGCCAAGAAAATATTTGAAGATAAGAGACGATAAGGAATCATCTAAAAATTAATATTCATAATAAAATTTAAAAAATAAAGATTTATATATATATATTTTTTTAAGTTAAACAATAAAAATACATTATTAATTCAAATACAACTTGAACCAAATCTGCAAAGATCTGAACCGAATCCGAACTAAAAGTTATAAATAAATGAGGCTGAAATTTTTAATACCGAAAACTTGAAACCTGAAGATACCTAAATCGAATGGGTATCTGAACGTCCACCCTTAAAATCAAACATCAGATCTAATTATAAATAACAACATTTACATATATCAGAGATATGTTAGAGAATATATTTAAACAAATTTTTTTGTTTGATTTAAATTTAATTATAATTTTTATATATTAGTTTTAAACTTTTATAATATAAAATTATTTTGTAGATAACAAACAGAATACATAAGAATTATCTTATTTTACAAAAATAATCAATACAATATTAAAAAGGATATTATCCAAGTTTTAACGTTTAGCCACGTCAGTGAATAATCATGGTATTTTGAGCTTCGTTTTTTTTTAAATAACTACTTTAATTATAATATTTTTTATATCTTTTCATTTCAAATCTAAATATATATTGAAATACAAAATATCTATTGAAAAAAATTTTAGAGAATTTTAACTTAAAAAATTATGTAAATATTTCAAATTTCGATATTTTAATGAATATAATTATGCATTAATTATATATTTAGTTAAATTTTATAAAAAAATAAATAAAAATTCTATCATTTTTATCTATCATTTATAAAATCATAATCTATCATATGAAAATAAAAATATTATAGTGAAATACATATAGTAAAATTATGTTAAATAATAAGTTAATTTATTTTATTTTCATAAAAAGAAAATATTAATATTAAAAGTATAATACAATAGCAAAACAAATTAACATTAATAATTATATAATACAAGTATAAAATTAATATATAAATCTTTATATATACTATATTATCTAAATAAACATAAAAAATTGCTAGACGGTAATCCAATTATTTGAAACTCTGATCCTGCATAATATAAATTAAATATAAATAATTTTTAAAAATAATTTTTATTCAAATATTGATGCAATTTAAAAAGATAAATATATAATACAAAACGATTGAAAAAAAAATTATTAACATGAAAAATTTTGTAATACTTATATAAAAATTAAATATATAAATAATGTATAATGTAAAATATTTTTTTTTATATATAAAAACGAAAACAAAATTCGCGCAACCGGTTTATACTTATTTAACCGTCAATAAACTCTAGCTTTAGTTGAATTGATTTATAAGTTTCATATTCTATTAACACCTTTGGAACCCAAAGGTCTTCGTTCATAACTAAGAGACGTGTAAACACAACCCACACACTTTTTCAGGTTTTTTGTGTTCAACCAAGATGTGAAACACACAATATACCGACTATACACGGTTCATTCAGGAAAATTCAGAGTCGTTTTGTGTTCAACCAAAAGAATAAACTTTTATCATATCTGGTTTAATTATCTCACTTATTTATGTGTATATCTTCTTTATTTATCAACAAAAACGCTGATCTTGTTCCTCACAACACAAGCAAAACATAGAATCTCTTTTTACTTGGACAGCAAGCGAGTGAGAGAAGAAGAGTCAAAGACGGGAGGACTACAAGTGAAGTGTTGACAAACAAGAGCCACGACTTTCTCAGAGTCTTTATTCCTCTTCCCCATCTCAGCTACATTACTGTTATACTCTTCCCAAAACTCCATCTCGTCAGAACTCCAAGGATCTATGTGAATCACCTGCTCACCAAAAACACCCCAAAAACATCACCAACTTATTGAGAACTCGGAATCAAAATTTAAGCCTCATACCGTTTTATTAGGATCATAGACCGAGTGTGCAGCACAAAGCATGTTGCTGAGCTCTGCAGAAGATTTAGAACCAACCAACACAACCTGTTTCCTCGACGGAACAGAGATCATATCAGCTGCACAGCACATCAACGGCACCGCCACAGCCAGTTCTTTCAACCTCAACTCGAAGACTGCCTGCAAAAACAACAACAAAGTAGAGAGACGCATAGTCTTAAGTAAACACAGCCTCAAATGAATAAGCAGATAGAGTTACGTTGTTTAGTTTATTTACCAAGAGACGTTGTGCAGTGGTTAAGTAGGAGTTAGCCTTTTCTCCAGCAACTATGGAAGCTAATCTCACGAGGTTAATAGCAGAAACAGAGTTCCCTGAAGGCTCTGCACCATCGTGATCCTCCTTTACACGGAGAAGAACAGATGGGTCTTGTCCTTCAGTGTTGAAGTAGGCTCCTCCTTCTCGGTCCAGATACAACTCATCCTAAAAAATGTCTTTCATTTTTATATCCAAGAACAAACACAAAAGAGAGAAACTGATATAATACCAAAGATCTAAAAATTTACTTGCGTCTCTTGAAGTTCAATAGCCCATTTAAGCCAGTTGATCCCACCTCCATTCTCGTAAAGATCAAGTAAACCAGAGATCAAGAAAGCATAGTCGTCTAAAAACGCAGGAGCTTTGGATGGTCCTTGTCTGTAACTGTGTTGTAACCTGTGTGATTGCTCATCATAGAGATTCTTTCTTATAAACAAAGCTGCTTTCTCTGCAACGTCCATGTACTCTTCCGGCTGTAAATGGAATAAGAAATCAAAAATCAAAGAAGAGAACAAAACGAGCAAAGTAAGAAAGCATTCATTACCTGACTATTCACCACAGGGAAACAGTACTTGGTGTCTTCAGGCTCAGCTTTAAGAATCTTAGAAGCTCTTGCTAAAGCCGAGATAACAAGACCGTTCCACGACACGATGATCTAAGAAACAACAAATCTTAAACAGTTAACAAAGCTGAAGAAGACAATACAAGAACACCAAGAAGAAGAGTTCCACCTTATCATCTAGATGTGGCTTAGGTCGCTTCAGTCTGACATCGAAAAGCTTTCTTCTGCATTCACCTAAAATCTCCTGATACTTCTCAACGGAGAGGCTAAACTTTGACGCCATGGCAGACATCTCATTCCTTTCGATCAGTACGTTCTTGCCAGCGAACTCATTGTGCGGATCACTCTTGCTTGAGAGGTCGCAGTTACCAGACTTCTTAACATAGTAATGCTCCTTGAAAAGATCTCCATTCTCCCCTAGGACTTCATCAATCTTTATACCAAACACACAAAATGTCAGTACACAGAAGAAAACTCAATTCAACTGATGAGTATATGAGAGAATGAACCTCATCGTTGGTCCATATATAGAAAGCTCCTTCTTTCTTTCTCTTTGCACCTTCGAACTCAAAGCTATCAGCATCTTCAGCAGAGTATATTCCACCTTCAGGTGCAACCATGTCTCTCCTCAGATAATCAAGGATGTCTCTCGCCACATAAGAATACATTACATCCTTGGTAATGATAAAACCATCTAGGTAGACATTAGCTAGTTGCCCTTGATCATATAACATCTTCTCAAAATGCGGAACTGCACAAGAAAAAAAATGCATCAACTTAAAATACTTTTATAATTTGATAATATTTCAAAAGTCTCACCATGCCAACATTCATCGACGCTGTACCTATGAAACCCGCCTCCAACATGATCATGCATCCCTCCATTAGCCATGCCTTGCAAGCTGAATAACACCATACTTTGGTCTTCATCAGCCTCACTGGTTTTTCCCGCTTCCTTTAGCTTTTTGGAGTGATATAGCATCAGCTGGATCTCTACAGGCCTAGGGAACTTCGGGGCAGATCCAAATCCACCGTATTTCGAATCATAGCTCCGAGAAAGCTTTGAGAACACAAACATTTAACGTTAGAAGGCTTCTTCATGTTAATGATATCAATGACAAACAAGAGTGGAGACATTACTTGTTTTGCACATATAGTCACAGCCGTCCGAGAAAGTCCATCTGGCAATTTATCATTTCCAGCAGTTGCAGATAAAGCTTTTGAGAGTTCTTCAATAGCGTAAGTACCACTCTTCACAAGTACATCCCTCTTAGTCTCCCATGCATCTTTCACTTTCCTGAAACAAAGTCAGAGAAGTATATAGTTGAATCACTAAGGGCCCTTTCTGAGCTGAGAATGCTATAGAGAGCAGTACGAGAGAGTAAAGGGGTAGTTTATGTACTTAAGGAGAGTCTTGAATCCAGGTCTTCCGTAATTGTCATTTGGAGGAAAGTAGGTTCCACCCATTAGTGGCTTCAGATCAGGTGAAAGGAAGACCGAGAGTGGCCACCCTCCTCCACCGTACAGAGCTTGGACGAATGACATATAAACCTACAAGTTCCAGTAAAAAAAGAATCACAAGTCAAGTCCATGAATATAACCAAGACATACTTTTCCTATATGCTCAGAAACTGATACAGCTAGAACTAATTCAATACACTTATACTAAGCATCCAGAGAAATGAATGCGACGTCGAATTTCAAGAAAAAAGTGGAATGAGACATTATTGTGCCATGTAGTCGGTAATTTACCTTATCCACATCAGGCCGCTCTTCTCGATCCACCTGTTGCACAGACATGTTTAAACAAGATGCTAGCAATTATCTGAATGGCAACCAGCTAAATTTATAATACACAGCCAAAAGAAATTCTTCGCCCTTGAACTCTCTAACCTTGATACTAACAAAGGATTCGTTCAGTAGTTTCGCAACTTCTTCACTTTCAAATGACTCAACTTCCATCACATGGCACCTGAAAAAAGAGTTAACTGGTGCTGAATCACACAATTCCAAAATAGCAAAGAGGATAATATTTTTAGCTATACTTCTCTACTCTTGGCATCCTAAAACAAGATTATGATTTTAAAGAAATTCTTCGGCATTCTTTTCCACTTCCTTTTCACAGTTCCTTAAGTCCTTCATTAGGATTATACAAACAAATCCACAATCATTCTAATATTTCATTCATTCTCTAGTTCTTTGATTCAGCTAATAAAGAAACTCAAACTCCAAAAATAACTATTGAATCCTCACCAGTGACAGGTACTGTATCCAACTTCAAGATTCCGTTTTTGAAAACAAAAGGGAGCCAATTAGTATCAAAAACTAAATAATCAAAGAGTATATAACATAGCTGAAGTTAAAACGATCAATAAGGGAATAAAGAGAACTTACTTGATAAGAAGATGGGCACGTCTCTCTTCTTTGCTTCTTCAAAAGCTTCTTCTCCCCATGGATACCAATCAACCTTGGTCACATCAACCATTAAATCATTTCCAATTCAAATAAAAGTTCGATACTTTGAGCTAAAAACCGGTTAATGAAGCTATGCCTACAATCTAAACCGGTTATAGCTTAATTACTTGCAACGAATTAGCCTATGAAATCACTTTGAATCACGAGAAAAAAACAATAAAAGTTTGATCCTTTTGATCTAAGAACCGGTTAACGAAGCTATACCTACAACCTAAACCGGTTTTAGCCTATAGAACTTGTATGATCACTATAAAAGAACAAGATACCGGATTGTGAGCATGCTGAAGAAGATAAGGACTGTGCTCAGCTGCTAAACGATTAGTATGTTTGGGAGATGTTGACGAGGTGGACGCCATGGCCAAGACCTTGCCTGAGCAAATGGGTGTCGAGAGAATCGGGAAAAAGAACGAAGGACGATTTGTACGGACGGTGATTATTCTTCTTCTGGGTAGAGAAGACAGAGTTGTGATGCTGCGAGAAGCGAAGCGGTGGAGGATTGAGGAAGAAGACAACAAGTGGAGACTTTTCATCAGCATTTGGTTTTTGGGGTGGAGTGAAACGACGGCGTATTGGGGTTTTGGTTAAGTTTTGGATAAACGAGGTGAGAGAGGTTCTATTCTAGACTAGAAGATTCGCCATGCGAGCGGGAGAGAGAGAGGTGTTCAGACACATCTTGCTTCTGTTGGATATTTTTAATGTGTGGCACGTGCAGATACAGACAAGAACACGGATATTGGATCTCATCGCCGGTGGCCTACAACTTTTTATTTTTATTTAATTTTATAAAGAACAGCAGTGAAAAAAAAAGAGATGTGCTGTTATAAACATTTCGCGAAGTATAAATTTGTTTTACAATGTAATTCTAAATTGATATCATTTTCTTAAGTTTATAAATTTAAATACTGTTATAAAAAAATTGTAAGTTGAATTTTCTCTACTAAACTTTAAACAATATCACTAAACTTAAACTCAAACATTATAACAGTTTTGATTACAGAAATTTTTGGGAACTGGTAGACAGTTATGATATTTTAGTTTATATTTCTCTTGTTTTGTATTATGGACAAGAAATAAGTAAAAGTTCTTATAATTATATTTAGATTTTATGAATAAAAGTGATTCATTTAACTATTTTAAGTAGTTGTAAAAACTTATTCACAAACAATTTTCCAATTTTCTATTAAATTATCTTTTTATTCAGTTTTATATCTATTATTTCATTTCCATACATTACTGTGTTTCATCTCTATGTCTCCAACTCAAACCATGGTACAATTACTAACAAACTGAAACCATGGTGCAATTACTAAGAAAAAAGAATGTAATGATGAATTTAACAATTTGTTTGCAATGAAATTTAAAAATACTGTTAGTTCATTTGTTATTACACATAACTATTTATGTAATATACTGTTTTTAGAATTATTTTATACAATATGATTTTTAAGTGAGAAAATTGCTTAAAATTAAATTTCTCAAAATGAACGGTAAATTTTATATATTTTAGTGCTGCCAGAATCTTTACAGCGTCTGCTAGCCAGTAAACTAGTAATAAACCGAATTGAAAGCATGTGTGAACTGTGGTATTCCATAAATAATTGGATTTAAGAATCATATCACACAGACTAATACATGTGATGATTGGTGAAACTAATTATGATTAACGCAACCAACTAAATTAGTGAGCTACACAGGCTACGTAGCCGGAGGTTGCACATGGGTGCAAGCTCAACTCTATTAATGCTCTCACATGGCCACTGTCTCTCTTCTCTTTGTCACACTACTCTCTGTCACAGTTTCTATATATATAAACAAAAGCTCCATTTTCTTAAACTCAAATCTCAAACCTTTCTTCTCTCTCTCACTGTCTCTGTTCTGATGGATCGTCGATTCCCATTCAAGGTTCTTGAGCATATCTTCTCCTTCCTTGATGCCAACGAGGACAGGAACTCTGTTTCTCTGGTCTGCAAGTCATGGTTCGAGACAGAGCGGCGAACTAGGAAACGTGTCTTTGTCGGAAACTGTTACGCGGTTAACCCTCTCAAGGTTGCACGGCGGTTCCCAAAGATGAGGTCTCTGACACTTAAAGGGAAGCCTCACTTCGCTGACTACAACTTGGTACCTGACGGTTGGGGTGGCTATGCTTGGCCGTGGATTGAAGCTATGGCGGCGAGAAGACCGTTGCTTGAAGAGATCAGGTTGAAGAGAATGGTGGTGACTGACGAGTGCTTGGAGAAGATCGCTGCTTCGTTTAGAGACTTTAAAACCCTTGTGTTGACGTCTTGTGAAGGTTTCTCCACTGATGGTATTGCAGCCATTGTGTCAACTTGCAGGTTCGGTTCAAAACAAAACAGAACAAGAAAAACTTTCTTTGTTAAGATTAAATGGAATCTTGTAGTAGGTCATTTCAAATTTTCTGTGTGGATAGTTATTTTGAATATTGGATAGTTTAGGTAAGGGATTTTATGATCCATTTAGGAACCGATTTTTTTTTTTGAATCTGTTCAGTTAGTTATATCCGGGTTGGTTCAGATAGTAAAATAAAAAACCGGTTAACACCAAAAAATTTGAGTTTGACTTGGTTTCGGTTCAGTTATTTCGGATAATTTGGATAAAGTATCGGATATATTTTTGCATAAATATGGTATATTTCTAATGATTTGGGTAAAAACTAAATAATAAGGGTTATTAGGGATAAAATATCTTGAACGTTTAGAATAATATCGAATAGTACAGATAAATCAAATTTTGAACTGCTTTAGATATTTAGTAGATTTTTAATTTTATCTTATATATATAATTAATATTTATAATAATATAAAATTTTGGTTCGATTTGGATATTTTTAATATATAAAACTAAAATTGTTTTGGGCATTTGAGAGTTTCAGTCCAATTCCGGTTTCAGTTATTTTGGTTCGGTTTTTCAGATATAGGGTAAAATGCTAAGGACTAGTAACAACTTTGGCTCTTCCTGGTATCTTCTCTAGGAACAAAAAGAATAAATAGAAAATGAATGTGTAGGAATGAAAGCGCAAGAATGAAAAGAAATAGTTGTTCCTTCTCAAAATTCTCAAGGAATAATTTTGTTCTTTATTCTTTTAAAAAGAGAAATGAGAAGGAATGAAGGGAAAAAAATATTTCTTGTGAATGGTGAATTTTTTCAAGAATAATAAGTAAATAAATGTTCCTCCTCGCTTCCTGGTCACCATTCAGAGCCTTTGTTTTTATTTTGCCTGAAACAGAAAACTGAGAGACCTGGAACTGCGAGAGTGCAACGTTGATGACCTAGGAGGAGACTGGCTTAGCTACTTCCCTGAAACTTCAACTTCTCTAGTCTCTCTAGACTTCTCTTGTTTGGACTCCGAGGTTAAACTCTCAGACTTGGATCGTCTCTTGAGCAGGTCTCCAAACCTAAAGTCTCTAAAGCTGAATCGATCCGTGACACTAGATGTTCTCGAGGGCTTACTTCGTCGAGCTCCACAGCTAGTTGAGCTTGGCACAGGCTCTTTCTCAGATGAGCTTGATCCAGAAGAGATTTCAAAGTTAACAAAAGCTTTATCACAGATGAAGCAACTCAAGAGCTTATCTGGTCTTTGGGATCTCCTTCCTGAGTATATTCCAGTTCTTTACTCTGTTTGTCCTCGTCTCACCTCGTTGAACTTGAGCTATGCAACTGTCCAAATGCCTGATCTTGTCGACCTTCTTAGCCGATGTTCGAAATTGCAGAAGCTATGGGTAAGTATCTTGCATTTAGTTCTTACTATGTTGGTTTCTTGATACTAAATGAGATGATTTTTAATAGGTAATGGACATGATAGAGGACAAGGGTCTCAAAACTGTTGCCTTGTGTTGCAAGGAACTGAGAGAACTAAGGGTTTTTCCATCTGGGGCTGATCTAGATGAAGAAGACGTGGCCCTCACGGAACAAGGTCTTGTCTCTGTGTCTGAAGGCTGTAAAAAGCTTGAATCTGTTCTCTACTTCTGCGTCCAGTTCACAAACGCAGCTTTGGTTACCATCGCAAGAAACCGTCCAAACTTCAGATGTTTCCGCCTCTGCGTGATGGAGCCATTTGCTCCTGACTACAGAACACAGCAGCCACTTGATGAAGGTTTTAGAGCCATAGTTGAGAGATGCAAGGATCTTCAAAGACTCTCTGTCTCTGGTCTCCTCACTGACAAGGCCTTTGAATACATTGGAGTACACGCCAAGAAACTAAGGATGCTGTCTATAGCATTTGCTGGAGACAGTGACCTAATGCTACACCACTTGTTGTCTGGATGTGAGAGTTTAAAGAAGTTGGAGATAAGGGATTGCCCATTTGGAGACACCGCGCTGCTCGAGAACGCTGCTAAACTTGAAACCATGCGATCCCTTTGGATGTCTTCTTGCTTTGTAAGTTTTGGTGCTTGCAAGCTCTTGAGTCAGAAGATGCCAAGGCTAAATGTTGAAGTCATTGATGAGCATCCGCCAAAGACAAGGCCTGATAGCTCTCCTGTTGAGAGGATATACATATATAGAACAGTCGCGGGACCGAGGCAGGATACGCCTGAGTTTGTGTGGACGATACACAAGAACCCTGAGGTTGGTGTTTCACGTCTATCCATACGGTGAAACTTGCTGCTTCAGTTGCTTTTTTCGTATTGAGTTTTTGCAGGCAATGTTGTGGGAGGTTCATCTTCCATATATGTTCCATTTTTTTCTTTCATTTTGTTTTCACTAAGGGTGTTAGAATCATTTCATTAGTTTGTACTCTGTTGAACAAAAGCTTTTGTCTTTGTACTAAAAAGTTTGGAATAAAAAAGCTCTCACTTTGTGAGATTTATATATTCAACAATTGTAAACAGTAAGCAAACACAATGTGTTGATACTTGCAAACCTAGCCAAAACCAACAACAAATGTTAACTTGTTTTATGAATGAATCTGAACCGATCCAAAGTTTGGATCAGTTTAAACCCGACCCAGACGCTGAACCGGACACCTTACCGGGTCACCGGGTTACTGGATCAACCGAGGGCGAACCGTAGGTCAATACATTAATTAATTTCAATGTATATATATTAACAAAGTATAGGTGAAATTTCATATTTCTTAAAAAATATATATTTAAATTTGCTCTCTTTATTTCTATTTTTACTTCCATGTAAAATTTTACTTTCTCTAAAAAAAAATAAGAGTTAAGAAATATAGTAAAACATAACAAGACTTACATCTCAGAAATTTTAGTTATTTACTATTGTTCACTATATTTTGTTCAAGAGGCATAATGAAATGTTCATCAGAATTTAAATATCATAATAAATTGTTTAGTCGCTATTATATACGATTTATCAAAACTAAATAACATCAATAAATTTGATTCACAAAAACATTATTTATTTTTGTAAATGTAAAATAAAAAAAACAAGATAAAAGCATGTGATTCATGAATAGATAAAATAAATCTTTTTATATGATAAAAGTTAAAAAAAAACTAGAAAGTTAAAACAAATGTTATCACTATATACAAATTCAACAAAAGTTTTCTAAAATAAGTTGAAAGAGATATAGTATATATGATAGCCCGGAAAATGATAATTTAATGAGAAAACTAAAAATTAAAAAGTAAAATTCTAACTTCTTATTTTTGGTATGAAAAAATATTTAATAAAGTAGTTAAAGCCCTAAGAAAAACTAAATAAAACCATTTTTTGGTTCATCCGATGGTTCAATCGATAGTCGGGTCACCGAGTTTAAGAGTTTTTATCGGGATTTATCGGATTTTTAATTAGTGGATATTTCTTAAAACCCAAACCGGATTACTTATTGGGTCACTGGGTTTAGCAATCGGACCGCGGGTACGGGTCGGGCGTGAAAACACTGATCCAAATCCTCCATAAATACCAAAATGGAACTTGTTTTGTGGTATCGGATTATGGTAGTATCCAAACCGAATCCAAACCTAAATGGATATCTGGTAGAACCTGAAACATTCAAAATTCCAAAAAGAACTTGTACCAAACATGATCTCTATTCTTAATATGTATTCAAAATACACTAAGATACTATTGAACATTTAAAATAATTATCTATGACACGATGGTTAAGATGGCGGTTGAAGCATGAAATTTTTAGATTTTGGTTTTGTTCTCTTTGAATAATGTTTTTCATTTCATGAGAACTTGATTTTCGTTTTATGTTTCATTTATTTGGTTTTCGTTCTATCAATAACTATGTTTATCATTCGTTTGATTTTTAATGATCATGCTTGATGTTCCTTTCTTACTTTTAAATCAATTTTACTTATTTTTATTAATAAATAAGTATAAATCATGTACTTTAAAATCGAAGAACCGATTGTACTTATGTTTTGGTTACAAAAGTACAAATCATGTACTTTTAAACTGAAGAACCAATTGGGACCTGAATCCGTAAGTACAACGGGTTGTACCGGTTCGTTGAAGATTTAGTAACACCGACCCAAATCCGATAGAACCCAAACCTGTCATGAACCGAACTTTCATATAATCGAATGAGGTTGATTTTGAGAAACCTGGAAAACCGAGATCCGACTGGAGAAAACCGAAACCCGATAGGGGCTCCGAATGCCCATGCCTAGAATTCGTTAAGGACTTTCCGTATACACCATACTTGATCTCCACATAACACACAAATTCAAACTCTGCTATGTGGTGGTTTCTTTCTTTTTACCAAGTCAGTTTAGACCAAAAAAATATTTGTCTGGCAGCCGGGTTTGAACCCGTATTTCATCAATTTGAAATTAACATGTGTGCCACAGGCTACAGTGGATCTCTAGGTATTAAGTTTTGATTGGTATCTTACATAATAACCTAATTGAGGTTGCTGATGATGTCATTATTTTATAGGAAAGAAATTCAAATCTCACAATGGAGTTTATACTTAATCTCTAATATATTGGCTATATTTTCACTTATGATCCTGAGTAAGACGTTATAGATTCACTTATGTAAAAGAGGTGTACATTCCATGAAGAATTGTTATCTTTTTGGAAGTTTGAAAATTGAAATCTAGAAAAATTGTATTCTTTCACTTATGATAAAAAGACATATCGTTAGATATTTTTGACAACTTTTAATTTGGTTCAATTCTTACAATGAAATTACACATTGTTAGGATGAATTATTTTGGATTCTTATCCTCAAACTTTTTAAACCTATAAAAAATATTTTAAAAAAGAAAATACATATTGTTATTAAAAGAGACATCCTAAGACATTTTAGAAATCTCTTTACAAAAATTAGGGGATTAAGTTACATTTTAAAATGATAAGATGCATCCTTAATCATTTTCATACGCTCTTAAAAATCATTGCAATTCTTAGGATGAAAAAAATACATTGTTAGACTTTTTGACAATCTTTTAAACCAATGCAATTTTTAGGATGAAAAGATACATTGTAAAGATGAAAATACACCTTTTTTAGATATTTTGAGAACTTTTAAATAAAATGTAATTTTTATGGAAAAAATGCACATTTTTAGGAATAGACACTCCCTTAAACAATTTGTATTCCTATTCCTATAAAGATCATATTCGTAGGATAAGACACATCTTAAATCATTTTGACACACTCTTAAAACAATTGCAATTCTTAGGATTAATAACATATTTTGACAATTTCTTGTAAAACAATTCAGTTTAGGATGAAAACATATTCTTAGCATGAAAAGCCACATCATTAGATATTTAGATAATTTCTACCAATGCAATTTTTGCAGTGAAAATATATGTTGTTAGAATTAAAAAAAAAACACCAGAGGGGAGAGAGAGAGAGAGAGAGAGAGAGAGAGAGAGAGAGAGAGAGAGAGAGAGAG
>JABAYD010000464.1:0-12539 GCA_014822095.1 Diplotaxis tenuifolia
AAATGATTTCGTCCACTTTACGACGAAATACTTCTCTCGCTATTTTACGAGGAAATAGCAAGGAAAATTTATTTACGACAAACTATTAACGAGGAAACACGTTTCCTCGTTAATTCCTCGTTATAGTGCTTTTACGAGGAATTAACAAGGAAATGTGCCCTCGTTAATATTGCGTTTTCTTGTAGTGTATGTTGTTGAAGAAACTGTAAACACATGTTGCGAATTTAGATGCTTATACTAAATTTTGTAAGTTGTATCGATTTATATTACATACATGTGTTAGTTGCATAGCTAACGAGTCCAACTCTAGATCTTTAAAACGTGTGTTGATTATACAGTGAACGCGTCCAACTGTATACTTTTAACGTACAATGATTTTTTTATTCAACATCCTACTTTATACTTTTAACATTACACTTCACTTTTTTTTCCACATAATCATTATATATCTATTTAACATTTATATTAAATAAGAATTTCATTTAATTCAAATAAACATTTTATTTAGTTATTTTTGTTTCAAATTATTTTGTGCTTTTATTAGAAATTAATTAAAAATATATTTAGTTTTATAGAAAACCATATTATTAGAAAATAATGTAAATATTATAATTAAAAAATAAAATACTTTTTTTTCTGTCTCCAAATTAAATGAATCAAATTTCTATTTGTAAAGTATAAAAAATGATGAATTTTAGTATATATAGTTTTATTGGAAAAAAAAATTATTTGTTATAAAATATTTGATATGTAAAGATTAAGGGGATAATAATATGCTATATCATCTATGTAAATCTCACTTTTTTATTTCAACTAGTTGAATTTATTTAACACAAAACAATCCACCTACTTGTTTAATTTTTTTCAACACAACCATTGTATGGATTCAACAGTTGAAAACATTATTCAACAACTTCATTAGTTGTAGAATTAAATTACAGAAGGAGAAAAATAAGAATTATATGAATATAATATTTGTAGATTAGAAAAATGAAAAACAGAAAGAAAGATGATACATGCCATTTTAAGGCTTTTATCTAAGTGGAAATTTATTTCAATATAAGACCATACATAAGAAATAAGTGACTAAAAATTAATCATTATAGATTAAAAATAAATGATAAAATACAATAAATGACCATATCGCCGTTTAAAATTTTTGTAAGAAATTTAATAAAGAAGATATATGTTATTTTATTTTACCAAAAAAAGAAATATGTTATTTTAAAAGTTATTTGTATCCAACATCATTATAACTTTTAAAGTTTTTTAGTAGTGTCGTAACACCTAGAAAAATATATAAAGATAAGATCGAGGAGAATCAGGTACCACTTTCTCTCACTCTCTTTTTCATCCACACACTCATTGTTCATCTCACTATCACTATGGACAAGACGTCTTCATTCTCCATCCACGAAGGGAAACCGATTAGATGCAAAGCTGCATTATGTAGAAAAGCAAGAGAAGCTTTGGTGATCGAAGAGATCCAAGTTGATCCACCTCAAGCTTACGAAGTTCGTATCAAGATTCTATGTACTTCTCTTTGTCACACTGATGTTACTTTCTGGAAAATAGACAGTGTAAGTGTACTACTGTATCACAAAGTCAACGTAAAATCTATTATTCAAAATCTTAATTTTTCACTAATCCTTTTGAGTTTTTCAGGGACCACTTGCAAGATTTCCTAGAATTCTTGGACACGAAGCGGTCGGGTGAGTAACTCATATACTTCTTTGGTTTCATCTCCATTGAGAATGTGCTTTACTTACTTCTTTGGATTAATATTGCATTATTACATTGTCATATTCGGGTTTATAACCAGCTTGGTCGAGAGCATTGGTGAACACGTGGAAGGATTTAAACAAGGTGAGGTCGTATTGCCAGTGTTTCACCCTAACTGTGAAGAATGCAAAGACTGTAGATCCTCAAAGAGCAACTGGTGCGCAAGTTTTGCCGACGATTTTACATCAAACACGAGACGGTATGGAATGGCTTCTAGGTTCAAAGATTCTAGGGGAGAAGATATCTACCATTTTTTCTTTGTTTCGAGTTTCTCTGAATATACCGTAGTCGACATCGCACATCTCGTCAAAATCTCTCCTGATATTCCCGTTGACAAAGCTGCTTTGCTCAGCTGCGGTGTCTCCACAGGTTCGTAGGGTTTGTATAGACATTATAGAATTTATTCGGGGTTAAAACGTAAACAGAGTAGAGACTAGGGGCTGCATTGTTATTTTAAGTTGCACATTGGCTTTATTGTGGCCCCCACATGGAGCAGGGGTTGGGGCAGCTTGGAAGGTGGCTAACGTGGAGGAAGGTTCCACCGTTGCAGTTTTTGGCCTCGGTGCCGTTGGACTTGCGGTTGCCGAAGGAGCCAGGCTGCGTGGGGCTGCAAAGATCATCGGTGTTGATCTCAATCGTGATAAATTCGAGCTAGGTAAAGTCGTGCTATACTCATATTAAATATCTGTTGTCTTTTACTTTCTGAAAGTTAATATTTTTTGGCTTATTGTCACCAAATTGGTTTTGGTATTTATATATTCAATAACTATTAGTTGGTAGAACAAATGCTCCATCCTTCCAGGTTGTATTATTTATTTGTTGAAAAAGTCAAATATCATTTCTTATGTTCCGTTAAAATTTATAAATAACATAATCTTTCAATTATCTTCTGTATATTAATTGAAAAACATTACAACATAGTCACATGTCACCATTAGAATGCTTTTCAAATTTACTAGAGAAAAATGTTAGTCCATATAAATATATAACATACTTTTCATTAAACTAAATATACAACTAATATTAATGCTATTCATTATTTTCTTAAATACAATTTACGGAATTACCTAATACGATTATAGTATATATATGACGATTAATTATTTGAATAAGAAAGATTTGATAAAAATTGTGTAACCTTTACTTTTTTGTTAAATTTATATTGTAAAAATAAATTAAACACTAACATTAACTATATAACAAAAAAATTTAGATTTTTTCATATATGTCATACTTTGAATTTAAAAAACGACTATAAATTAATAAATATTTAAAATTTTTACACATAATAATTTTTGATTAATAGTTTATTTATTTTTGTTATAGCACGATGCAAATAATTATATAATTAATGAGTAAAAATATCATTTAATAGATATTCAAATTAGATGTGTATATATATATATATATATATATATTTAGTGATGTTTAAATTAAAATATATACCATTTAAAAATACATAAATATTTTAATTCCAAAATTGCATTGAACAAGTATTGAGAACTTCATACTTTAATGACAAAATTTCAATTTTTTTTTAAACGATGATGAACTATTGTAATATTAAAACATCAAAAATTATGTTATCAATGATTTAAATTTTTTGTTATAAAAATATAAAAATGCTTATCAAGTCATGTAGGTATGAAGCTTTATTTATTAGATAGTCTAATTAAAAGTAATATATATATATATATATATATGTATATATATATGTTCATATCATTTATTGATTAGATTTACTTATATAAATTGATTTTAAATAAACAAATATGATTTTTTATTTAAGTGATCGTGCTAAATTAATTTTATATATATTAGTTACAGATTTCTCAATTATTCAAGATATATATATATATATATATATATTATAATATATGTAAAAGAACATAAAATAAAGAATAACATATAAAATATTTATATATAATCTTCATCCCGCGCAAATGCGCGGGTCTTAACCTAGCACATATTAAAATAGTTAGAAACTATATACTACCTTCGTTTGTGACACTTGGATATAATTAACGCAGGTTAAAAAAGGAACAAATATATTAGGATATTTTCATTTAATGAACAATTTATTTAAATAAAAATAATCTTTAAAAACATCTATTGGCTAGTTAAAAAGATAAGAAAATAATTATGTGTAAAAATTTGTATTGTAAATGTAAAATGACACTTATTTTGAAATAAAATATGGTAGAATAACACTTATTTAGAAACATAGGAAATAATATATATGTTTATCTTACCATGATTAGAAAATAATACAACTAATCACTTATTAAAAACAATAAGATCGATAAGATCAATAAGAAAAGACATGCAGTTAGATATTTAAATTAAATTAAAACATCATTCTGAATTAAACAGAAAATTATTAGACTAAAAAATACTTAATATAGAAATAGAGAATATATTAACCATCATGTAAATTACTTGAATAGGTAAGAAATTTGGTTTCACGGATTTCGTCAACCCTACTTTGTGCGGAGAAAAGAAGGTTAGCGAGGTATGTTATCCAATATGTTACACCATCTCATTTTTGATTTTTTCAAGAGTTTATATCATTGAATATATGATGCAGTCGTTTACTAACATATTCAC
Organism: Diplotaxis tenuifolia; assembly: GCA_014822095.1. Taxonomy (NCBI): domain Eukaryota; kingdom Viridiplantae; phylum Streptophyta; class Magnoliopsida; order Brassicales; family Brassicaceae; genus Diplotaxis; species Diplotaxis tenuifolia. The sequence continues at coordinate 4,390 of JABAYD010000464.1, forward strand.
ACAAAATATACGAAAAAGGTGATTAAAGAAATGACAGGAGGAGGAGTTGACTACAGTTTCGAATGCGTGGGTTTATCTTCTTTACTAAGTGAGGCTTTTATCAGCACGCGCAAGGTACGCTTACACTGGATCTTACCAAATCTCAGTCGATTCAGCATCATTTCAATGGTTCAGTTTAAAAATTTAGAATGCCAAAATAGGGATCAGGAAAGACAGTAATGTTGGGGATGGAGAAGCATGCAGCACCAGTAAGTTTGGGTAGTTTTGATCTTCTAAGTGGCAGAACTATTTGTGGAAGCTTGTTCGGTGGTTTGAAATCTAAGTTGGATATTCCGGTTCTCGTGGATCATTACCTAAAAAAGGTACTACATGCATCCATCTATTTATATGATTACATTGTAACAAACAAATGAGTATATTGTTTGTTTTATTTCTTATTTTCAACCTATGTGTTATGTTTTCGTGGGATTTAATTCTTTTTATTTGTTTGTTTACAACTGTAGGAGCTCAATCTGGATAGTTTTATTACACACGAGTTGAAATTTCAGGAAATCAACAAGGCTTTTGAGTTGTTAGAGGAAGGAAAGTCTCTCCGCTGCATCATATGGATGGATAAGTAATAAGATGGTAGCCAGCTTTAAAGTTGGACTAGTTAAGATCCTTTGGGGAGGGTGGGGGTTGCTAGAAGCTTCAGCTGTATTTTCTTTCTTTCTGATCTTGGTTTGCTCATCTTTTCTTTTCATTACTTCATTTAAGTGTTCTACTTAAATGCTCCATTCAAATGATTTATCTGAAATTTGGATCTCCATTTGGATGGAGCATCTGAATAAACCTTTGTTTGTTTGCTTAATAGTTGTGACTCTCTGCTTTCATCTAGATTATTTTAAAAATAAAATGACTTATTTTTGTTATTTTTTTTAAAATACAATTTTATTTTGAAGTTGTGTTAAAGCATTATCTTGTGATTTTAATATAATTTTGTGATTTTTTGATAAAATATGACAATTGAGAGTTGAAAATTTTGAATTTGTAGTTTTAACAGGAAAAAAAAAAGAAGAAATTAAAATTTGTTGACTCCTCTATATGAAGCATGACGAGCTCGTATACAACTTTGACAAAAAAAAATATTTAATCTTTTGACTAGTCATAAATACTTATGAATATCTAGAAACCCATTTAAAAACATCTTAATCATTAACACTACACCAAAACATATTTTATTAGGAAAAATAAATAAAAAAAGCTGGAAAATCATTTTGCATAGAAATGTGAATCCAGAACTGTTCATGAATATAGACAAGTTGGTTTTAGTGCTTCTTAAATTTTTAGAAGGTAAACTACATAAACAAACTGTAAGATTTTTTTTTGAATTGTCTATGACCTCCAAAATGTGTAATTTCACGATCATCATCACAAGCATAATCCATCATTCGCCAAATGTAAAAATACATCAGCAATTTCCATCCACGAAGCATTGGTGACATACTGACAGGGTACCGCAATGCATGTGTTGAATTGATCTTCACTTCTTGTCTTTTCTTTTCCTAATCCAAAATTATTTATGTGCAGAACTAAATTCCTCAAATAAAATAATTGTGTATAATGGGCCTAAAGCTGATTTAGAAATTATAGGCCCATTTAAGTTTCGGAACCAAACAAACTCGTTTTGTTTGGTCGGTTAGAAAAAATAGCCAGTGAGATCCTGAAGAGAGAGCTTAAAACCTACCGAACCATTTTTGCTCGGAGTGTTGGTTTATCATTCTATCTCTCTCTCTCCGATCCTCGTCGCTTGAAGAATCTCCGGGACCAAAAAGTTCAATGGCGGAATCTGTTTCTGCTCAAACACCATCATCTCTCTCCGAGGTATTCTTCTTCATCTTTCTTCTCTTGCCGATGCTCAGTTTTCATCCGATCTTCGTTCGATCTACTGAACAGTCAGCTGTTTCTCCTTGATTTAGGTAGATCTGATTTTGTATATATATATATATATCTTTCTCTAATTCATCATTACATGAAAAGTGTTTTCAGTTTCCCGACCAAAACAGATTGATTTTGGACAACAATTCAACAAGATTGGATTTTTTATATGTTTTGTAAGAAAATAAAACATTTTGAAAGAGACAAATCTTTTAGAGTAGCTTTTTTTTGATTGGTGTTATTTTGCTTTGAAATCTAAGATTGTGGAGTGGTCGTGTGTTCAAAGTTTTAATTCATCAATTTGTAACAGATAGATAATTAGATATTTCGTTATCTTTGTCTGGTGAAAACCTAACATGTGTAACCATTGATTGATATGGGCAGCAATATCATTTGGAGAAAGAAGTGAAGCCTGTTGAAGTGGCACCAGAAGTTACTACTACTCCAGCTGAAGTGGTTGAAGCCAAGGAAGATTCTCCAACTCAAGTAGAAGATGTTGAGTCTCCTGCTTCCACGGAAGTGACTTCTGAAGAGGTTCCTGCTGCGGCGGCTGAAGACAATAGTGAGGAAAATACTAGTGAAGAAGTTGCTGAGGAGACTCCTGATGAGATCAAGGTATACTGTAGTATAGCCATCAACTGGCAAAAAAAAAAAAAAATAAATAAATAAATAACTTTGATGTGCTTCTCTTGATAAAATTGAGTTGACTCATGTCTTTGTTTTTGTTTTCTTCTTTTCAGCTTGAGACAGCTCCTGCTGATTTCCGTTTCCCGACAACAAACCAAACTAGGCATTGTTTCACACGTTACATTGAATATCACAGGTGATAAAGATAAATGTTCTTATCTACATTTTTTTTCCCTAGATAAATATTTGATGTTATTGTGTAATTTTCATTACTCCCTGTCTCTCTTCCCATGGCTAAGTCTTTAGATTTTTTTTTTTTTTTTTTAAAACCTCCAGATGTGTAGCTGCCAAGGGTGACGATGCTCCAGAGTGCGATAAGTTTTCAAAGTTTTATCGATCTCTTTGCCCCGGCGAATGGGTAACTTAAAGATGACCTTTAGTGCTTTCACTACATGTTCACTTGTCTGCTTCATAATATAGCAAAAACTATCTTCTTATGTGTGTTTTAGATTGATAAGTGGAACGAGCAAAGAGAGAATGGAACTTTCCCTGGTCCTCTTTAAGACAACTCCTGAAGAATCTCATATCCCCCCCCCCCATCTTCCTCTTTTGCTGTTATCACCTTCATGATGTCATCCGAATTATACTAAAGAGTTTAATAAGATTTTACAAAACCAGCATATCTGGTTCCCCGTCATAAAATGTGAGAATTTAACACTTGTAGTCTCAAATTTTCTTTATATTCAACTTAAATTTTGAGGATCATCCGATTCTGATATGCTGTTTTTCCTGATTATATTACTTTCCATGGAAAAACTTTAGACATTGTTATGGATGGTGAAACAAAACATGAAGAAAATGGTAATTATATCTGATTCATTCACCAAAACTGTGTGATTACATCTGATTCATCCATCAGAAGTGCTGTATGTTTATAACTATCATTAACTTTGTCGTGTGTGTCCCCGATGCCAAGGAGTGGCGTATCCAACAATCCTCTGTTAAATCCATATCTCATGTCACCATCATCTCTCTCTACTTTGGCTCTCTCTGGCAGAGACAGTCCGGTAATGGATTCTCGTAGAAAGATTCCTCAGACCGATGTCTCTCCAAACCCTTTGTTCCCGAAGCTGGTCCTTTTCTCCTCGTCGGTGATCCTTTTCTGAATTATAACCACAGCTCCTAAGTCTCACTACAACATGGAGATGGGTAGTAGTAATGTACAAAACTATAGGTTTTTTGCTTACCTGGTTTTGTGAATCTCTACAATTCTTTCATACGCTTTCCTGTTATCTTCTTTCTCAGCTCCTCTTCCAATTCTGTCTATCAACCTAACAATACCTTTCCTGAAACACAAACAAACTGTTAAGTAACTAGAAAGATTCCACGACTTACAACGACAAAAAAAAAAAAAAAACACAACTGTCACCTGTCCGGAGATATTGTTTTCCGGTGACCAAGAAACCGGCGATGTCCTTCAACAGCTCTAGCCATGTTTCCACTATAAGATGGAATAAAAACATCGCTCTCTACCGAAACAATGTAGTCAAGTGCAGCCATTTGAGTTGAGTGGTTCATGAAAGGCTTAAGCTCTTCTTTTGTTGCCAACTTTTCCTTCATTATTATCACCAAAACGGTTCACTCTTTATTTAATCCCATTAGTTAATAAATAATAAACCAAAACCTTGAAACTTTTTAATAGTAGTAGTACCTTAGTCATTAACATGTTGAAACGAGAGCCAAGACTAGCTAACCGAGACTCACCACCATAAATCTCACCAGCAGCTATATATATAGGTGTGTTTGGTGCATATCCTAAAGCCGTTAGTAAAATTCCAACTTCCTTTGGAGTCAATGGACAATTCCCTTTGAGTCTTTGTACTCTTCCATCAATATCTTTAACTTTCCAGTACGCTGTGTTCTTCCTAAAACACTCAATCTTCTTATTTGAAAAAATTACATACAAATAAGTTTGTTTTTTTGTTTTGTTTTGGTTACCTTATCTTCCTTAGCTCAGCAGCTTCAGAAGGAGATAAACCATGGTTGCAACCGCTAAAAGCTAGCATGTCTTTCTCGTATCTCAAATGCAACGCGATGTATAGACCATATGATCTCATCCTGTCGACTAGAATCTGCAACATAACTTAACTGTTAGAGACAAGAAGATATATATATATATATATATATATCATCATCATATGAGATGGTTATAAGAAGTAGTTTACTTGTCCCATTGATCTGATTTTAGTAGAGAAGAGTAGAGCTTCATAACAAGCACGACAACGCAGCTTTTGGATATCTAGAGGTAGACCATTGTTTACTAGACGAGAATCGGATTTGGCAGCTCTGATCACCTGAGTGGAGGAAGTAAACATTACAATTCATAACAGTCTATAGAAACACACAAAAGAAACAGCTTAAGAATATGATGATGATCACACCTTGTATTCATCCCACATGGTAGCGATCTCATTTTGGTAATATCTCAATCCTGAATAGCTTTTGAAATGCTTAACCACCTTTGTGAGTCCATCAATACCTTTTGGTAGCTTCTTGATGACTCTTATATCTTTAGATAAAGTACTAATGAAGTGGTCTTCATCAAATACATCCGAGAATTTACTGGATCAATTCAAAACGAAAATGTTAAACAAGTTCAAAGAAATGCTAAGGAAAAAGAAAGAAAGAGGTAGGTAACATGGGGTTAACCTAGTATCCTGCCAGAAAGATCGTTTATCGAGCTCTGGGACTACAAGTGTGGCATTTATAATACGAGCTATAGCTACCATGTCACATATCTGTAAAATTTTGTAACATAGCCATAAGTATCATACTTGTATTACTATAACACAAAGAGTACTACTACCATACCACTTACCCCAGCACGCATCTGGTTAAGACCGCCATTCGTGTGAACAAGAAGATATCCTCTAGACTCCAATGGAGCTGAGGAAACAAATAACCAGAGAGTATGTCAAAGATTTTTATTCATGAGTCAGTTTTGGTTACATAAAAAAAAAAAACAGACGGATATGTGTGTTTCTCACATATGTAATTAGGATTGGGATTGACACAAGGGACGAAGTTGCGGTTAGGTGGATGTTTCCAAAGCTTGTCAAAATCTTGTATCCCGTTTGTAGTGTTCAACTGTTAAATCTAAAAGAGTGAAAAACACGAAAAGTAACATGATCTAGTGTTCTAAGTTAATATGCACTCTTGAAACTCGCTCTAAGCATTGCAGATTAGTTTCTGTATTTATTGATATATTGACTTCTAGCGCTCACTCATCTTCATACAAACAAACCAATCATAAAGTTATCATCATCAATATATCATGCTTAATTTCATAACCACTAAATGTTTACTTAGAGAAAGCAACTAGTATATTAAGCCAAAAAACTATGAAATGAAATCTTTAAGATAAATCAATGCAAATTAGGACGAGGTGGATGTTTCTTGTTCCAACCATTTTAATTAGACGCAATCTCAAATAGAGAAGGACGAGTTATTCGCATTTCATTTGATGGTCAGAGGCGAATTAGGCCACCCATAAGTTGTACCTTGGAAGAAGGGTTTGTAACGAAAGGCTCATTTGTATTGTTGACGTGTTCTGATGTTAATCTCTGATTATGAATCTCATTCTCCTGAAATTTGACAAAGAGTAAGCCACGCGTTTAAGCGAAACCACATTGATAACCAACGTTCAAAGCTTTACTTCAAGCAAGAAGATACCAAGAGATGTCATATTTATTGAACCTTGGGATTAGAGATGAATGGAGATTCAACTGTTTCCGGACGAGATAGGTTCCTCGTGGAGCTTTGTTCTGTAATGGATTTTTCGTTATTAATCTCTCCTCGCTGCGGAACAAATAATCAAATCCTAAAAACGAGTTAACTTTGAAAAACGTATCAAACGTTTAAAAATATCGAAATCTTCTTTAGAGAATAGAGACTGGTTACGGACACGAGTGGTGTGTTTGTTAAGATGAAGCCTAGGGAGTCTGTTGAGAGGAGCAACGTAGATGCGTACGGTGAGAAAGCCAAGTAATGCTATTATAACTATGGCACATGTTAGTAGTCTCCGTATCACCACGACCACAAGCGTCTTCTTCCGTCGTCGCATTTCTCTGAGAACGATTCAAACGTAAACATTCAAAAAATAGCGAATTCAGAATAACCGGATCTTGATCTTTATTATTATTGGTGTGTTTCGATGGTGTGTGAACGAGCTTTCTATAACGGTAGTATAAGTGTTTTTCCAAAAAAGGAAAGTAGAGAAGTCAAATGCATTTGATGGAGCTTTCTTTCGATATTTGATTGGGTCTTGTATTCTATTTTTAAAGATGTGGTAAGAAGCCAAAAAGGTAAGAGAAGGGTCACGTGACATTTGACCTGATCTACATAGAAATAAGAGGTGTCTTTAATGTTGAGATGAGGAGACGATTTCTATATTCGTAAAAGGACAGTGTATCGTCAGATAAAAACTCATTCAGGGTAACCATTACATAAAATATCATGTAGAGGAAGGAAAACAAGAATATAGTATTCTTCTATTTTGATTCTATTAATTAAAAAGTCTTTTGGACGAATAACATTACAAACAGTTCATTCCCTGGTTCGTAGCTTCATTGTCATACTCAATGGAAGAGAAAATTACCTCACCGTCTTGATCCCACCATACAATAATGTAGTTCAAAGATTATTGAGGTCTATATATGTTTACATATTCTTCAAAACGAAAACTAAACTGCTATCTATCTATAAATAAAAACAATCTAAAGTAATGTTAACAGGGCCGGGTCAATATAAACATGGCCTAAAGGTAAAAATTTTCTTGAGATCCTATAATTAATTAATTTGTTAGTGTGGAGAAAAGGATTAAATTATTTTTAATACTACTAGAGACTTGTTCCGGGCTACGCCCGGGTTTTGTTTCAATTATACATTTAATTAAAATTATTATTACTTATACATATATATAAGTGGATAATAATATATTGCGACTATATTCGAAAAAGAAGCATAAAACCAAGCTAAAGATTTAAAAATGTTGTTTTATTAGAAAGTACTTTTTAGGATGGTAGGCACTCATCAACATGAATGAAATTTAACTAATAGTACTAATGATTTAATTATTCTTTTTTTTCTAAAAATATTTTAATCTTTCTATTTTATTATCTTTTATAAAAATTCTGTACTTTGAATGAAAAATGAAATATAGATATTAATAAGGATATTATCTAATATTTTATTTTGAAATATTTTCAAACCCAAAAGTTTATTTCCTTAATTTTTAAGAGTTGGATCTAATAATTATTTTTATTAAGGATTTAATAAAAGTATCTTTTTAATTGCTTGTTGATAAATTGTATTGGATTTCAGTCATACTGAAAACAAACTTACTATTGGATTTTGTAATGTTGCTCTTATTTTATGAAACATAAATAAAATTACTAAAACTGATATAGTCAAATCTATCCAAAATGGTGAACTCATAAAATATGCGAAGAACTAAACACCATAACTAAATGAATTTTCTGAACTATCTCGGTTTACAAACAACCAATCTTGACTATATATGTCACCCCTAAGGAAATATACGAAAG
>JABAYD010000470.1:0-24540 GCA_014822095.1 Diplotaxis tenuifolia
TCTTTGTCGTCGTAGTCGTCATTATGCACGAAACGGAACTTTCTCAAGAGATTTTTTTTTTAATGTAAACAAGATAAGATTTTTCTAGGGGTTTTATAAGTAATTATAAGTAGCAGAATATCGAACACAAAAAAAAAAGGGAAAAAACCCTAACGGTCAAAAACAAAAAGAAGGAAAAAGGAAACTACGGGGAGGCTTGGCTACCAAGTAATTAAAAAAGTGTAGAGAAGCACGTGCACAACAAAATTCCATCAGGATCTCTCTCTTTTATATACGGATCACACTTCTCTAACAATTTTCCAATTTCTCTTCATCACTTTGTCTTTGCTTCCAAACCCTATTTTTTTTGTTGAGTCGAGAGAAAAAGAGATAAAATGGAGAAACAAGAGTTCTTAGAGCTGTTCGAGGCGGCAACTAAAGCGGCGAAGTCTGCTGCGAGAGGAGACGGTAAGAGCTCTTCTCCGGCCGTCTCAAGGTGCGTGGAGGCCATGATTCGTTTGAGGGAAGCTCCAGAGTCTCTCGCTCGCGAGTTGGTCATCGATCTCAAATACCCTCAGATTGGAAGGAGTCACGGACTTTTTATGGATCACAAAAACCCTAGAATCCGGTCCGAGGCAAAGAGTCTTTACTCTCTCTGGCTAAGGTATCTCTACGCCACCGGCAAGAAAGAGAGCCAACGACCTAGTGATAGAGTTCGCAATCAACCGGTGGTGAAAAAGAATAGGAAGCGTGTAGAGGAGATGATTCCTACGACGGGTGATTCAAACCGAGACAAAGTGCGTGAGATTCTTCAAAGTGGCTAACGAGGTTGTTGTGGAGATGAAGGAAGAAGTGGTTTCTTGCGATTCTTGGAGTGTGGCTGCCTCTGTTGAATCTGCAATGTTTGAGAAACTAGGTTCTTTTGAAGGCACTCAAAAACAAAAGTACAGGTCGATTCTTTTCAACATGGGAGACCGCAACAATCCAGACCTGAGGAGGAAAGTGTTGTTCGGTGAGATCAGTGGAGAAAGACTCGTGACTATGGAGAAAGAAGAGATGGCTAGCCACAAGATTCAGATGGAAATTCAAAACATCAAAGAGAAAGCCAGAGAAAGGGAAGAGAATCGTGTAAAGAGTATGATGATGTTTCAAGCAGATATGTTGATCATGACTTAAGCACAAAATAGATTCCTACTAGTTTATTAATTGTATAATAATTAGTCTCTTGTCTTGCTGGTCTCAGTGTAAAAACACTTTAAAGTTCTGTGTTTATTTTGTAACTGTCTTTTTTCATTGTCAAAAACAAACATATGTTCTGAGTCTTATTACATAATCTGATTCAATGTCTGATCCCAATATCTTATCAGGTTTCATGTGTTTTTTTCTTTTAAAAAGACTCCCTTGGATCAGAAGGTTTCTATAAAAGTATATTGCCAACTATACTACTAAATGTAGAAATAATTTTCCTACCAATTGTATACAAAGTTTCCGGGTTAGTTTCGTTTAACACAACAACATCATAGACTCATAGTTGCTAGATTCAATATTCTCAGGCTCAGAACTATTACAAGTCTTTGTTCATTTCAACAAGATGATCATCAGAATGAGGTTTTGTCATTCTGGCTTGAAAGGGCTTCTTCTAGTTCAAAATACTGTATAGATGACTAGAGGTTTTAAGAGACTCTGGCAAGAGAGAAGGTTTTTCCACACAAATAAACTGACGACAATAGTGCCAAACGATTTTCACCAAAACAGCAATTGAAATGTTACAAAAAGACAAAGCAACTGAATCACAAGTGCTCATAGTAAAAGTTATAATCTCTGAAAACTCTTTTTATGGGCTCCACTAATGTTTAATCCTCCTCGCTCTTATTTTCAGCAACTGTCTTTTCCGATACAACATGTTCGTTGTTACACTCAACTTGGTTATCCTGGACTGATTTTTCAAAGTGTTACGGATCCTGAGCGTCTGATGTATCATCTAAGGATGGTGAATCTGCTTCTGTTGAAGGAGGTTTGGTATCAACTTCGATCATTTCAGGTTCAGAACTCTTATTACTCTCAACTGATACTATTAAGTCTTCACTCACAATTCTTTTGAAGATAATAAAGAGTTTGACAATAGTCAACAACTATCCTGTTCTTGAATCAAAAGAGAGACCTAAGAGAAAATCATTGTTGGATAGTCAGAAGATTGTGCCTGATTGTATGGAATCCCTTGTTGTGTCTGCATAAACTGATGATCAAACTGCTGAAACATTGAGGTTTGTGTCTGCATCATAGGAGGAGGAATGGTAGAGATGGGAAGATCAAAGTTGTTGCAGCTTCCCATTCCTTGATCCGCAAGTAACAGATCCATGTAATTAGTACCATAAAGATCTTGATTAAACGGAATCACCGGTTGCTCAAAGCCTGGAGAAGCCAACTTAGTGAAAGTACCATTGTCATGGTTAAACAACAAGATTGACAAGTTGCTCGGATGATTCAACGAGGAGGAGGAAGAAGACGTAATAGGTAAGGTACTCTGATGATTCATCAAGTTTGGTTGATATTGATCCACATTAATTACCGAGGAACAAGAACCTAGAACCGTTGAAACAACTCCGTGACCATCATGATCCTGACCAGATTGAAGAAACCGAATCCTTTCTTGGAATACAAGTAAGCGACTCTCCAATGAATCCTCAATCACAAACACTTTCTTGGAGAATTTGTTGTCGTTTGCTTTGAGAGACGCCTTCTTCTCATCCATCATCTTCTTGTTAAGAAACAGAGAGAGGTTAGTGCTTTTCTTGTTCCGTTCTTGCTCACTTAACCTGCTGAATCGCTCGGCCATGGCTTTAACTTGGGCTTCGTCGTTCTCAGGCCACGTCTTCACCAGGTTACCATCACCGTCGTAGAAGATGATGCATACATCGACACCGCATAGTTCTGAGAGTTCGTATGCTTTCTCGAGAACAGTCTTGGCTCGTGCCTTGTACAGAGAAGTAGAAGAAGAAGAAGGTTTCTTGAGTAATGTATCTTTTCTCACTGACAATTTGGACTTGCAGGTCTTTGTCGTCGTCGTCGCCATTGTGCACGAAACGAAACTTTCTCAGGAAATTATTTTTGTTTACTGAAAACAAAATAAGATTTTCGTGGGTTTTCGTAAGTAATTAAGTATCAGAAATCGAATAGAAAAAAAAAGGGGGGAAACCCTATAACGGTCAAAAAACAAAAAGAAGGGAAAAGGAAACTTGGGGGAGGCTTGGATACCAAGTAAGTAATTAAAAAGTGTGGAGAAGCACGTGCACAACAAAATCATATCCCATCAGGATCTCTCTCTCCCTCTCTCTTTATATAAGATCACACTTCTCTAACAATTAATCCAATTTCTCTTCATCACTTTGTCGTTGCTTCCAAACCCTAATTTTTTTTGTGTTGAGTCGAGAGAAAAAAAAAGTCGAGAAAGAGAGAATGATGCAGAAACAAGAGTTCTTAGAGCTGTTCGAGGCGGCAACTAAAGCGGCAAAGTCCGCTGCGAGAGGAGACGTTAAAAGCTCTTCTCCGGCCGTCTCAAGGTGCGTGGAGGCCATGATTCGTTTGAAGGAAGCTCCCGAGTCTCTTGCTTGCGAGTTGGTCATCGATCGCAGATACCCTCAGATTGGAAAGAGTCACGGTCTTTTCATTGATCATAAAAACCCTAGAATCCGGTCCGAGGCAAAGAGTCTTTACTCTCTTTGGCTCCGCTATCTCTACGCTACCGGTAGAAAACAGAGCCAACGACCTCGTGATCGACCCGTGGTGATCAAGAAGAAGCGTGTGGAGGTGATTTCGATGAAGACTGGGGACTCCAACCGAGACAAAGTGCGTGAGATTCTTGCAAAAGCTTTGTCTAAAGTGGCTGTTGAGATGAAGGACGGAGTGGTTTCTTGCGATTCTTGGAGTGTGGCTGCGTCGGTTGAATCTGCCATGTTTGATAGACTAGGTTCTTGTGAAGGGACTCAAAAACAAAAGTACAGATCCATTCTTTTCAACATGGGAGACCGCAACAATCCAGACCTGAGGAGGAAAGTTCTGTTCGGTGAGATAAGTGGAGAGAGGTTGGTGACTATGGAGAAACAAGAGATGGCTAGCCACAAGATTCAGACGGAAATTCAAAACATCAAAGAGAAAGCCAGAGAAAGGGAAGAGAGTCGTGTAAAGAGTATGATGATGTTTCAATCAGACATGATGATCATGACTTAGCAGAAGTATAGATAGATAGTCAGTTTATTAAATCTGTACAATTATTCTCTTGGCTTGTTGGTCTGAACGTAAACACTTTAACACTCTGTGTCTAATTTGTAACTCTTGTTTTCATTGTCAAAAACAAACATATGTTCCGAGTCTTATTACATAATCTGATTCAGTGTCTGATCCCAATACCTTATGAGGTTCATGTGTTTTTTCTTTTAAAAAGGCTCCCTTGGAAGAGAAGGTTTCCACAAAAGTATACTGACAATTATACTGCCAAACTTATAAACCATTTTCCCACCAATTTAATACAAAGTTTCCGGTTTTGTCTCTCGTTTAATACAACAAGATCATAGTTGCTAGATTTAACTTGGTCATCCTAATCTGCCTCAGTTAAGGGAAGTTTAATAACAACTCCAATATCCTCGGGTTCAGAACTATTACAAGTCTTTGTTCATTCTGGCTTGTAAGGGCTCTTTCTACTTCAGAATAGGGTATAGATGATTAGAGGTTTTAAGAGAGTCTTGGCAAGGAAGAAGGTTCCACACAAATAAACTGACGATAGTAGCAAACAATTTTCCCAAAAACAGCAATTCAAATGCCAAAAAATAAGACAAAGCAACTGAATCACAAGTGCTCATAGTAAAAGTTATAATCTCTGAACTCTTTTTATGGGCTCCACTAATGTTTAATCCTCCTCGCTCTTATTTTCAGCCACTGTCTTTTCCGATACAACCTGTTCGTTGCTACACTCAACTTGGTCATCCTGGACTGACTTTTCAAAGTGTTGCGGATCCAGATCGTCTGATGTATCTGCTTCTAAGACTGGTGAATCTACTTTTGTGGAAGGAAGTTCGGTATCAACTCCGAGAAATTCAGGTTCAGTACTATTACTACTCTCCACAGGTTCTTCCGTCATTTCAGCCAGATGATCATCCGATGAGATTTTATCATTCTGACTTCTAAGATGAGCTTCTTCGTTGAGAGATGACTCTGCTGTTTCCTCTTCGACCATTTTGCTGTCGTCGACGGAATCTTCTTTAATAGTGTCAGATGCAAGATGTTGATCCTCAGCTTCTTCTGCAAGTGGTGATATATTTGATTCATCATCCTGAATGGAAGAGCTCGCAGGAAAGCCCGTCTCCTCTTCAGTAACAGTTTCTGTCTTTGATTCGGAACCTTCAAGATTTGTGGATGCAGGAAAAGACTGGAAAGTGTCCCAATCATCATCATCATCTTCGTCATCATTTTTTTCTTCGGTTCCACTTTCTACTGTGTTAGCCTCATTTAACTGTGTTGGCACAGTCGACAATGTTTCAGCTTTAACAACATCAGCAGAGGAGGAAACTTTCTCAGGTGTTGCTACCACAGGTGCTGGTAATTTGATATCCATTGGTGGAACCAATGATTTTGGTTTCAGAGGGGAGCTATCTTGAGAGACGGAAGCACGGATGATATCCTAATGTCAGACGGACAAGGAAACCAATTAGTCAGGTCTCTCAAATTTTGGCATGAACAATGCTTAATCCCACATAATATTGACTGATTCAATCCTAACTTTAAGCTTCTATGTTATGAAAAAGTTTCAATCATCAGATTGAATGAATTCACGAACCTGAAGCTGCTGCCGGTGAGTTGCTGGCAGCGACAGCAAAACATCCTTAAAGTGAACAGCTGAAGAAGGCAACTGAGCTAGATGGGAAACAAGCCGCACAGCTACATTTCTTAACTCGAGGACTTCCTGGTATTCATCCATGTAAATGCAAAAGAAGTTGAAGTTTACGAACTGCCTTAAGAGCGAGCAACAAATTTCTAATGCAGCATTACAGGCCGGGATATGAATGGAACCTGAGAAACGCCATCTGAAGTCTTAGAGAAAATCACAAGAACGGATTCAAGGAATAGGCTCATGAATCCCTTCTGAAGTTCATCAATATTTGAGTGCATATGAAGTAGCATTATGAACCGCAAGCATTCACCAGCTATAACCACCGATTCCTTATTCGTAGGTTTCTATCCAAGAAAAAGAGAATAAGAAACAAGTCAGCTACCAAATCTTTTAACATAAAAGAAGAATTTCACTTTTCTGTTGATAAGAAACGAGAAAACAACCAGAAGCGCCCTCTGCATCAGACTGACAATATCTCCAATCAGTTCCCCAACAAAGAAGATCACAAAACTTTTCTCCTCTGTATTGTTGTAACGCTGTACCAAGCTTTTTAACACTTGTAAGGCAGTAGCTTGAACCTGCATATTTTTGAACCCATACTGTTAAGACCTTGATAACTACTATATGACAAGAAGGCCAGTCTCAGTTACCTGCAAACTAGAATCTTTAAGTGCTGCTGCTATACTAACGTGGCAACTCTTCAACACCGCAAAGCATATAGAATTGGTCTCAGTTTCATCTCCTGGACAATGAAGCTCGTCTGCAAATTTAGCCAGTGAAAAAAGTTGTTCCAGACAGAATGCAAGCTTCAACTGAAGAAGCTTGCGTAACCCTGATCTCTTGGCATCCACAAGATGTATACCGTCGATACAATCTTTGGTCAGATCACCAACCATGTGGACACAAGCACCAAACATTGCTCCTAGATGGACACTACTATCCGAAGCTACAGCATCAGTAGCAGGTTTCTGTGACGAGGTTCTGGTAAGCTTAAGCAATAACTCATTGGTGGACTTCACAATCTCAAGAGCTTTTGGTAAGTAGGCATCAGTGGGAACTTGCCGGATGCACTTGTACCCACTTAACAGTAACGCCAGAGGTGCCGACATCAAACGATTCTGCATCATACCAGCAATCATAAGTTGGATGTGAGGAGTGCAATAAATAAAGCCTATATCCAGAAATGCAACAGATAAAGCACTAATCGTTCAAAGTCTATACATTACCTTCAACTCAAAACGTGTTACTAGTGTCTTTACGGAGATAAATACAGTAGACAGTAAATTATCCCAAATGTCACCATCATCTGGCGAAATTTCATTATGCCTGAAATGGAAAAGAAGCCTTTGTTATAGTTTCTTCCTGATGCAATTTCCCTTGACATGATTTTTCAGGATGAAATAAACAGAACTGGACACAGCTTTCAAAAATCTCCTGGTAAATGCTCACCTATGGAGAATTTTGAACAGGTACCCCAGACAGAGTTCAATGGTCGAGTAGGCAAACTGCTCACATTCAAGAAAATCTTTCGGACAGGTTTCTGAAATCTGTTGAAACGTGAAAACAAAATTGCATAAATAGTTGCATATTTTCTGATGAACAAGGCATATATAGTCCTAAAAAGTTAAGCCGAAATCATTTGGTACGAGGGAACTCATCTAATACTGGTATTTTGACATGAACTATGTAATATATGTTCATGTGCCTATGGCAGTGTAACAGAAAATGATGAATGATATTACACTTTCTCCTAGAATGGAATAGTATGGTTTTGCTCAAACTAAATAAAGGAAAGAAAGAAAGAATATCAATATACAAATGGCCTCGAACCTCATTTTCAATCTTAGAAGTGAATAATGCAAGCCAAAAATTCTCTTGAAACTTATTTCGCATAAAACATGATGGTTTTTAGTAACATCAACAAGTCATACCTGCTGTACTACGGATACTGCAAGAACATCCCATGAACTGTCCAAGTGAAAGGAATACGAGAAAACCTGGAAGAGTCACAAAAAGAAAATGGATTCAATCAGAGTAGTGAACAACTAACCATAGCTAACAGCCTATTGCACGTGGGCATGGATAAAGCACAAGCCAGTCAAGAAAAAGAAAATGCGAGGTGGAGTAGATTGTGCTCCAAAGAGGGAGTAATGTAATTGCTTCAACCAATATTAATTCCTTTCATTACCTAACGCAATAAGAAGTATGAGACAAATTTAATAGTAAATAAAATAATATTTGATCTGGACCAACCTGCAATAGTTCTTGGCAGAGATCTTTGCTAAGAAAGCCACTGGTGAAAAATCTTTCCGCAGAAAGAGATAGGAAAACTGGTAAAGCAATTTCATATAACTTTAGGCCCTGGAATGAAGATTCCTTAATGCTTGAGTTTCCACTATTTTTTAGTTTAGTTGAGCCAAAAGGTATCACTTGTGTATTAGAGCCTGGATGCATCCCCTGAAATAAGACAAGTACAGCAAAGCCCCATAGAAACTGATAATCTTCAACCTCTAGGGTAATCATGCGATGTCTAGATATCAAGGAACTATCGGAATATCCTTCTACGCTATGATTCACAGGAATTGCATCCAGGACCAAAGCTTTCAGGATCACAGGCCATGCCTCATCTAGACAAGGCTGCAGCCTTCTTGACACGGTATGTGGCGGGATTTCATCTAATATCGAGAATTGCTGCAGCAAGTCAAAACATTTTGTTAGAAGACAGGGGGGCACAAGGATATAAGTCTTCAGCTAAAAGAGAGAAAATAATACTATTAAGTCTTCACTCACACTTCTTTTGAGGTTCTGAGATAAGCAAACATAACTGTAGCCCCTCAGGACCTGAATCCAGTACCTCCCAAGCATGTCTGAACTCTTGGAAAACAATGGCAATAGCGCTTCAAATTCTACTGGCACCTCACCATGGTGTTTTCTCAAGAATGTAAATATGTAACACTTAAGCGAGGCATGTGCAGCAAGAAGCCTGATTTTGATCTATATTGCAGGAATACGTCTACTCAATGAACGGAAAATAATATTAAATAGAAATTTAGACGTTTTGTTGCTTACGCACCTTGCTTGTGACCCATTCAGCAAATGAAGGATAATATAATTCGTTGAAGTCATTGAGCGGACGTGAAAGTAGAGAAAATATGCGCTTGACTGCAACTTGATCACTGCTTATTATTCCACTGGTCATTATCTGAAATGATAACACACATTAAGTTATCAACGTAAGGGCACAAAATCTGAAGGAAAACGCATTAGAGATATCATGCTCACCTTTGTGGCCAGCTCTAACCCAGCTTCCAGAAGAACAGGACCAGAATTTGCATCCAAGGCAGTACGAACAGCAGATACAAGTTGAGCCTATTATGTTCAACTGTGAGTAAGTATTATGTTCATTAAAAACTTAAATCAATCTTTGCTGGTTAAAAACAATTTTGCATGGGCAGCACCTGATATTGTTCAAGCAAAAGATGTCCAGGAAGTTCAGGGTCGGCTACTAATTTGAACTGCAAAAGTATCACAGAATTGTAATTAGATTTGCTGTAAACTACTACACCAGATCAACAAGGTGACTTTCGAGGCGAAAAATTGGGTTGTGTGGAAAGATAATTGAACCGACAACTTCTGAAGAACAAAAATGAAACTCAGAAAGTGAGGGGAATGAGAGAATTACATGTAACTACCAGAAAGTCTCACCTTCTCAAGAATTGTGCTAAGAAGTCCAACTCCAATAGGCCTCATGTTTTCAAACTGAATAGTGCTTATCTGAAGAATTTGGTACACCTTGTTAAATTTCCCTCTGACCAATTTTCAGAATACTTCAAATGGTGCTTTGAAAGGTTAATTATTTACCTGATAAGCAAGAGATATCAGCTCTTGTAGTTGAAGAACTAACCAGTCACTTGAGCTTTGTGTATCTGAAGCAAGTTTCCTTGCCAACGAAAGATCAAAATGAGCAGCATCCTTTCCTACAGCCTCTGGCAAAAGACGCAAACACCTAGAGTCGAAAAACAGTTAGGGTAGCTTAGCTAAAAGGACATGATTCAGAAAACAAACATATATAAATTAGTATGCACTTGGACTGAGAGCTTCAATCATAAGTTATTAGCTCAGAGTTAACTGAAGGTTAGGATTTCATTTAATCAAGCTAAATGCTAAAACCATTCACGAATTTTATTTTCCATTAAAGTTTAGTAATGGTTAAGCATCCCCCACTTACTCAGCTGCAAAATCTCTGGTTCGATATCTCAAGGCTTTGTCTTTGTCAGGACTGGCATGTAAGGATTTCCCACTAGATCTAGAAACCATGTCTTCATCATCATCTCCAAGGTTATCTCTTGCGTTGGAAGGATCATTTTCCGTACTGTTCGTTTCCGCACTTCTTCCAGTGGATGTTGCAAGAGCCTGTCAGCAGAAAAATTAAATTTATATCGATTAAGGGGAAAAGGAGGCAGGCTTAGACATACAATAACAATTCAAAATAGACAGTAACATTTTGAAAAAAAATGGCGGCAATCATGAGGACACAACAACGATAAGTCCATAGAAAACAAGTAAATATGTCTTACACCAGATAGTTCACACCACAGCAACGATAAATCCAAAGAAAATCACTAAATTGTACGAAAACCTCTTAGTTATTACCATGTTGCGGCATATTGAAATCCATCGAGATGGGCGTGATGGGCATGTCGCATAAAGAAGGCGTATCAAGGTACTACGGATCAGGTTCCCAATCCTAGAAGAACACAACAATTGGAGTCGATCAATAAAACAAGCTGATCAAAACTTGCATAAAACACACAAAATATCCATAAGACAAAAAAACTACAGAAAGAACGATTGCTTACTCAGAATCTGTTTCTTCGTCTAACATTTGAAATAAGTTAGCTTCTATCTGCTCATCAATGACAGATACCTAAAAACAAAAATATTATAAATTCGAGGTACGATAAGTTTAAAAAAAAAATCAGGATCAAAGGATGCTGTTTACCGGGTCTTTCTCAATCAGATGCCGAAGAGTTGATACAGAGAGACGCCTGATTATTGGCTGTTTTACAAAAGATATAAACTGGTTTTAATTGCGAACCCCTTGAAGACTTGCCTAAGAAAAGAAGAGATAGCAAAGAAAAAAACCTGTCTTGATGTCAGTGTCAGTAAGAGATTCTTCACGTGTGAATGCACTGAAACGGCTTGTGGAGCAAAAAGAATAAGTTGCTGGGTAAAACGGACGCTCCTGAAAACATTTAGACGTACAAATAATTAAGCTTCAATAATACAATAGTAACAATGGATTAAAATGATTGTGACAAGGAGAAGCATTCACATACTCAAGCAGGGTCGGAATTTCTTGCCAGGAACTAATCTCTGCAATAACAGACTACAAAAACAAAATTTAGAACGAGCAAAATAGTATTCCTTACAAACAAATGCATGTATCTTCCTTTGCTTATCCGACAAGGCCAACCATAGGATACATCATTTACTGAAATATGAAGTTGAAAATTTGCGGTATTCTTGTAGAATGCATCTTCCTTTTCTGAAAGACGAAGTTCAAAGGTCCAGAATAGTACCTTGCAGCGTGAAAAGAGAATGCTGCCAGGAGAAAGCTCAGGACCAAGGACAGCAACAATAGCATTAATAAGGCGCCCAATGCCTTGGGAAAGATCAATCCATCCACTTTCTTCACCCAATAAAATGTCCAAGGCAAGTCCTAACGCTGCCTAGTAATGTATACAGAACAAGAATGATACATGAGACAGTGTATGGAGATACCAAATCAAGCTCGGGAAATAAAGTTCTCTCAATAGTTAGCAAATCTAACTAAGCACCTTATATGAGGATGTCAAAATTTGTTAAACATCTTTAAAAAAGTGCGCAATACGGACTGTACCAAAGAAGTTATCTTGTCAAGCATTAGCTAGCCAAATATTTCTCTTAATTTCGTTTTAGATTGACAACTAATCAGACACCAACCAGAACACCAAAATGAGATTATTTTAAACCAAAC
Organism: Diplotaxis tenuifolia; assembly: GCA_014822095.1. Taxonomy (NCBI): domain Eukaryota; kingdom Viridiplantae; phylum Streptophyta; class Magnoliopsida; order Brassicales; family Brassicaceae; genus Diplotaxis; species Diplotaxis tenuifolia. The sequence goes on from JABAYD010000470.1 coordinate 11,883, forward strand.
GGAAAGATTTGATAATTGTCCATTCAACGGTCTCAATGAGCTACGATGTAGTTTACCTGAACATGAGATACGAATGATAAACCAGCAGCTTCAATGGTCAGAAGAAGTCCATGCAACGCCCAGACCTTAAGACCAAGAACTGGAGTTTTGGCCAAAGATGAGATTGAACTAACAGTAGCGGGTACTAAGGTCGACAATGCCATTCCTCCTGCACTGCGGGCCATGTGAAAAACAGAATTTTAGAATATAGGAGATCAACATAATAGAGTATCTTTCAATATGTAAAATAATACGTATCTGCAAAGATGGATAATATTTGAGCTTAACTGCTATTAAACCATCACAGCCAAATACATAGTAAGCTACTTATCAACTTTATTGATATTTCACCACATATTAAACAGAAAGTTCAAGTTAGAAGCCAAACCCACCTGTGATGGATGCAGCCAAGGGCAAGAGCAATGGATCCACCATAGTTTGGATCTGTTATCCCATTTAATTCGCCAAGAAGCACTCTGGTCTATTTATCACCATACAAAACATATATTAGAAATAAAGGAGTTTTTTGTGATACTTCCTATCACTAAAGATAAGACGAATATTTAGACCAGGAAAATCAGTATTAACTTTTTTATATAATCAGGAGATAAGTGAACAATTAAAAGCAGAGACATATACACTAAATTACGGCCCTGTACACATCCAATTTTAAGGAGCATAAAGATAGGGTCCCAAAAGATTGCTTTGTATAGACAGCATAGTGGACAGACCATTCTTGCTGTAGAGATGTCATTTCCAAGACGAGCTAGGAGACCAAGACCCTCACATGCTGCTCTGCGTTGCGAAGCACAGATGTCTCCCTCTATTAAAATATTCTGTTGCAACAGAAACGTCAAAATGATATAGAAGAAAAATAAGTGAATATATCGTGAGACTAGGTTCATAATCCTGAAGTAGCATCTTTACTTGGAATAAAATACCTGAAAAATGGCTTGCACTGTGCTTAATACCTCTGTCCCTAGTTGCTGAGAACGTATAGCATGCAAAGCCTGTAAGAAATAAATTTCAGGCAAATTATCCTCTTTTAACAAGACGTGAATGATCTGAACTCAGATACAGTTGATGTCTTTATGACAGTAGTCGGTGTTGTAGCACAACACCTCCATACTGAAATATTGCTTAATTCCAATAACTTATCAAGCTTTATATATAGACCAAAATGTTTCTGATCCTTTATAGTGTTATGTTATATGTATATTTTCTAGCGCTCCAACACCGAGTTCAGCCCTCAGTATCCTAAACGAGGTAGAGTAACAAACTCACAGAATATGGTTGTACCTTTACTATACAACTTTCTTAACTATCGTTTAACTAAGGTTCGTTAAAACGAAAAAAAAAAAACTCGTATTCAACTATTAGTAGCACCTTTAATCCGGCAAGAAGACCCGCACAGATGTTAGTTAAGCTAGCTGTACGCCATTGTTGCTTCTTTCTAGCTTTCATACACTGTTGTATGACCGAAAGAAGTGAAAGCATCCCATGGCTATCCTGAGGGGTAAAGGTAACGATTATTTCAGACTGCCAAAATGATAAACATTATAGCAAAACAAGGACCTATCTGGACATACAATAATCACAAACCTGAGAAGCAAACATGACGCCAAAGCAGAGAACCATCTGATTCACCAATGTCTTTTTCACAGTCTCTGGCTTCATAATTACAGAAATTTGAGAAAGAGTTGAGCATAAATAACAACGATAAGTCTGAAGCCAGATAAAAAACAGCGCCATCGCTACAAACAAATAATGATCGAAACTGCATTGCGCTTACCAGAGGAAAACTAGAAACTTTACTTTCCCATACACTTGGTGCTAGACCATCTTCCCCGCCTTGAAAATAGCGAAGCTCATCTTCAAACCAATCCCTGGATCAAGATTTATAAGAAGTTAATCTCTTGGGGGAGAACTAGTGTTCTATGGCGTGATCAAGAATATGTGAGGAAATAAATGCAGCAAAATCCGTAGGAATGCAAACTAATAAATAAAGATGAAGATTAAGATTAAGGCACCTGCCAGGAATCCAAGGACCAAGCCATGCATCTCTTTTGTCAAGGAGTGCCTTCAAGCACGAGCTTTCCTCAAATCCGGAAGGGTCCCTTTCATTTAACAGAGATAACGCAACGTCTAGTTAAGCGACTAACAAAAAGATTTACCAAACCATGTCCTTAGCATACACTGATAAAGGTATTTAAGAGAGAGTAGCAGCTAGGAATGGCATTTATCATTACCTATATGGTGCTGTGCATAGCTGAATAATTTGCTGATGCTCACTTTTATAGGTCAAGGGATCTGGGATGGACTGATAAGCTATCAATAGTCTTATGATGAGTGTATCGATCAAAGTTTTGACATCAGGTAACCGTTTGTTGGCCAGTGCCGACACATAAGACAACGCGCTGTTTAAAAGAAAAATTTGTTAACTCAATCATCCTACAGGTAATGGATAAGAGAACTTGCTATCAAATGAAAATAGCTGAATTGTTATGATTGGAAATTACAGGCAGACAAAAAAACTGTGAAACATCAGTATGTCATACCTACGGAGGTTTGCCAGTACTGGTTGAAGCAGAATACCATCTTCACAAGAGACAAACCGTCGCACAAAAGCTGTGAGTGCGTCAACTGCAGCCGACCACACCCTACAAAAAGGATAACACAGATCAATTTCTTTTTAGCAGGAACAAAAAGTAGAGTCGTCACTTTTGTTGCTCTCGGGCATGAAGCAATCAGGGAGATCAACCCTCTCATACCAGCTATTAATGTGTCAAAAATAAACTGACAGTTTTTAGAAAGCTTGGTTCGCTAGTCGCTACTATGACCGAAATTTATTATAAAAGCATGTCCGTTGCTTCCAGATGTCGCAAATAAAAGATAACATGGTTCGCTAGTCGCTACCAGGAGCTAAAACAAGGCTTAATGCATCAAAAGCCACTTACCTTAACGTGGATCCCAGTTCTGCATGTTGTTTGATCAATTGCTCTGGGTTTCCAGTAAAGACGTCAGTCCACAAGATAAGAATATCAAAATCTTGGTCCCCAAACTCCTATACAATATAGTAGAATTGCATAAGACAATGGAGGCTCCGGACACACCGGTGAAGACAAGGATAAATATTACCTCCTTTGGCATAGAATTTAGTAGGGATGATAACAATAACCATCCAGCTTCCTTTTCACTTGAGGCGACTGTGAAATTCCTCCTGGACTCTGTTAGCATCTTCTTTGAAACTTCAAGCACTGATCTTGGCAGTCTGAACAGAAAATTACAAGAAAAGTTTTGCATTTGGATTAGTTGAAGTTCCGAATTGGCTTTTTAGGAAGTCAAGGTAGGTCGAAAACTATTTTGACTATCTAACACAAAAATATCCTAATGCTCTGTCATGCAACGCAAAAGGTGTATGGCGATGAACTACTTTTGTTTAGGAATAGGAGGAAATGACAAACTCTAAGAAACTATCGAAAGTATTACAAGTTTTAGGTTTATCGAGTTGTCTAAGGTAATCAGCAAGGTGGCAATTTACAGAATTACTGGGAAGATTGCTACATGCAAGAATCCAATGCCCAACAGCGATGGCACAAGCATTAAAACGGTGAATAAGATGCGACCATGAGGGAGCTGTAAAGACTCTTTACCTGGCAGGATAACCAAGAGAGAGACCAGGTGAAATGGAGACTAGACCTGCCAAAGTTGCTGCTTGTCCATGCAAAGAATCAAGATCAGTTTTCAATTTGCCTCCCTACAAAAAAGACAGTGGTGAAATACAAGTCATTTCCTGTCATGAAGTTGTTACAGTAGAGAGTGACTATTTATAAAGACTTAAAAAGGTTAAGAAACTCAATTAGATGAAGACATCGATGAAGGCCAAGGACACCATAAGCATATAAACACACAAAATATGATGTCTTTCATGATATAAAAGAATCTTTTTATGTCACCATATAAATTTTCACTGATAGAGTTTCTTGTTTCGCATTCATGACATAATACTCCGTATGAATATATGATACAAATGCCAGTAGGCCATGTATGCATGTGCGATTACAGATGAAATTGAAAAAAAAATACCCATGTCAAACTCACTAGAGACTCAAAGAAACATAAACGTGGATACTATAATAAGAAAACCAACTCAGTATTACCTTTTCAAAGGATAAACTTTCCCGTAAAGCATTGATAGTGGTTACAGCATAAGAAGTTAACCCACCAACGCAGGTGGGATCAACCTCAGCCAAAGCACGTAAAGTTAAAGCAGCCTCAACACGTACCTGGAAAACAAAAGTTCAATTTTGTAATTTATGCATTTAACATTACCCTTGGGTTGTCATTTGACCCAATGTACCCCAGATATCCATGTTTGTATGACAGGAAAAATTAATAAAAGCACCAAAAAGCTGAGTCTGAATATTCAGTAAATCAAACAACTACATTTCGAAGAGCTACCAGAAATTACTGTGAAAACGGCGTCTTCCAACCCTCTATTTCTATGCATGCAGGTTCTGTTTACCTACCTATTGATTACTTTGAAAACGGCATATTTAACCCTCTTTCTATCCGTAAAGATTTTGTTTACCGAACTATTGATGGTAGAATTTAATTGTAGAGACGAAACATGTCTTTCAGTGCAATTGATACTAAAAAAAGAAACTCGTAGATAAGAAAGACTGAATCTAGAAGATGAAAGGATGTAGAATTTAAAAATGCTGAAAAGATTTATAATCTTTGATAAATGCTGCAACGAAAAAAATAAGAGAAAAACAGACTCAAAATCTTACAAGGTCCAAGAAATGTGACGATGCCGCACCCACTGTGTCATCAAAAAACTCCCTGAATTCTTGGGGAACCTGCAAGCAAGCAGATAAAAATGAAAACAGAACTTTCAAGACAACAAATCAGAAGCGGTTCGCGCTAGGTAGGAGCCTCACCTCTCCCAGTGTTTTCAACGTGTATGACAAAGCCCGCAAAGCAACAATTTTCATTGATGGACTAGCATCGGAAGACTGAAGCTGCATTTGTTTCAGGAAAAGAAATATAAATTAAATTCTTTAACATGTGTAGCTCTGACTTGCAAGGACAAAGAGCGGTTTAGGTAAACAGTAAAACCTGCTTTCCGAGAAAAACTGAAAAGCTTCTCTGGCTTAGTTCCATCATTTGATCAATTACACCAACCCGCAGGATATACAGAACACATGCCTTCAAAAGTGAGAATTTGAATTTAGAAATTTGATTCGGCAGAATATCACTATGTATTCATACTATTTCTCCAATTTGTTTTCAAGCTATGAAGAGAGAAAAAAAAGGTGAATGATTCCCCGCATAGCTTAGAGTTGCACGGTGATATTTTGATAGACAGAAGTACGTAAAAGAATTTATACAAGAAAATGAAACAAGTATCACGTACCAGGGCATGGGCATCAATTGAGGAGTCACCCCGCAGCATGTCCATGACAAGCAAAGAATAGTCCTGAAGCTCACTATCTGGACCCAAATACCTTATCCTATTGGCCTACAAAACTCAACACTTTATAAGTTTATAAGGCCATGGTGCTGAAATGAACATATGTATGTACAAAATATCATAAATAACAACACTCTAAGAATAAGTTCGCTACAAGAAGTAAAAAGCAGGTCTTATGATATGGCAATATAGGTAGTATGCAGATATAACCCGTGATAACAGTTATTGTGATTTCTGTAAAAGGCCAATGCCAAATTTCAAGAATAATATGCATCATTGTCTCTGGAATGCAAAATACAATCAACGCACAAGAACCAGACGATTGTTTTTAATAGCTTCCAGCGTCTGTTTACCTGTAAAAAGAACACCCATGCCAATGCCAAACCAAACCGCTTGTTTCTTGCCCGTAAGCCAACCGCTGCGATTTAGGAATAGTTTATAACGGGAAAAGGTCAGTGCCTTAGCAATTTGAAAAAAAAAAAAAAAGAAGTTCTGCTACAATTTTAGAGGGAAAATAATAAATGTTTAAAACGTGTGTGGCAAAACACGATTGCTACTAAAATATGCCATCATATTGTCAGAATAGTTTGCAATTCTGTCTTCATTGGCTCATAATACTACCTTTTGTGAAGGGTAAAATTAGATGCCTCTGCAAACCACCTTCCAGTTTCTTTGCTGGTGGAAATGGACCTTTACCTCTAGGTTGGACCTTAAAAACAAAATTCAAATTCCATAAACACAAAAGTGTGAAGACGAGAAGGAAGCAAATAACTAGAGAAGTAAGTCTACATGTGCTTCAGGATGCATTCCTAACGCAAGCAATGAACCCAAAGCCTCTGCAAATGCCTCGCGGACAGATGATTCCGAATCTTCAATTCCCTACATTAAAAGAGGCAATTATATAATCAGAGATAAACATCAGCCTACCTAGAAAATGAAAGAAGACCGAGTTCAAAATATACAGGCCCTAGCACATCAACTGACCTTGAGACAATAAGACGCTAAAGAATCAAATTCGCTAGTACCAAGACCAGGTCCTCCAATGTTGGAAAAGGCCTTCAAACAACGTGCAACGGCGATTCTCACTACGAATGATTTGTCCAAAGTGGAAAACCTTGTGATCAGACGGTATGCTTCAGAGTACGCAGTAGCAGCAGCTGTACCACCGCAGCCATCCAAAGCATTGTGAAGTAAGATAAAGGCTTCTTGTCTCACAAAATCCTGCAAGGGAAACGACACAATTAAATGACACTAATAGCTGCATTATATAGGTCGGTTCTCACGGATTTCCACAGGTTTCTTTGCAAAATTCTAGATAGTGATAGCTGAGTGGAAAACTGAAACAGCAGCTTCAGAGACTAAAAGGAAAAAACTGGTTGATACACCAAACCATCTCCACCAGAGATATTAGGACACAGTAACAATGGTTGCAGAGATTTAATCCCTACACTGCCACAAATCTACTTTCTAAATAATCCAAATGCTAAAGCAATTATATCTACTCTTCCAAATGACAGCAAGAACTTAGAGAATCGTAAAGTAAAGTAACGCGAACCAAAATACCTCGTTAAACTTCACTAATTTTGCGACAATAACTGTTGTTTCGTACAAGCCAGAAGTAATTCTTCTCCCAAAATGACGATAGAGCTCCCCCAAGCATTGGGCAGCCCCTAGAAACAAAAAAAAAATTGTTATCTATAAACTTAGGAACATAAAACCACATAATCATAAAGTAGTAACCAAACGCATGGATGAATTTCATGCAATGTATGGATGCTTGATGTGCTCAATATATTGCATACTAAACAGCCAAAATATCTGTACTGATGAGGAGGGTAACTAATGTTAATCTTTTATGCCAAAACATCGCTATAACCTACACTACTTATAATATAAATGAGCAATAAGCTTCTCAATAACAGCTTCGCAGTAATCCTTACAGATACTACAACCAACCTGAAACTCGCTGAGGATCACTGCGCTTGCTATCTGAGAGAAACCCTTGTAGACTGCTAGCTCTAGAGTATATGGAAATACTATCACCATTTGATATAATTTTCGCCATAGCCACTGAAGCAAGATGCCTCACGGGTCGCCGAGCACCAAGAGTAACTAGAGAATACAAGGCGTCTTCGCATTTTCTTTGCCATACTAATATAGCCTCCTGACATACATGATAATTAAGCAACAATCAGATAAACACAATCAAGTTCAACCCTGGAGATATTTTTCAAAATTGGAATCGTGAAGTGCACTCAGGTCAATGCATAAGATAACGAGCATTCAACAAAGGATTCATCTTTCTATATGATTCTAAATCTCAGATGCGAAAATGACAATACTTAACACGAAATGGGCAAACTATAAGAATGGAAACCAAAACCCGGTTTAGAGGAAGTGGGAAGAAAGACCTTAGGCTCTTCATCGAGTGCAGAAATGAGATCAGAGAGGATCTCGAAACAGAGGAGAGGGTCTGGGTTTTTCTGCGATGCTGACGCCACAATCGACTCCAGCTGTGCGACGAGTACGCCGAATCGCGACAGGGGAACGTTGTCGATCGCATTATTCTTCGACATTTGGACTGTCGAGTCGAAGCATAAGACGAGAAAAACGAAGGATGACGAAGAAAGTGAGAGAAAAGAGTCGGAATAATTGTTTCAGATCTGTGGAGGTGGGTCGGAGAAGAAGAAGAACCGGGTCGGGTTAAACATTAATTAATAATAGCCCACCCGATATTACACGGGCCAATCTCGGCTTAATATGGGCCAGGAAGGAAGGTGGACACATAAAGAATTTTCTCAAGGTGAACTGAAACTAGTGTAAACGGGGAGAAAAATTAAAGAGACAACAAAAAGAAGCTAAACTAAACTAAACTAAACTAAACAAAGACACTTTTTTTGGTCACCCCTGAAACCGGTAAAGCTGCAAACATTCGCCGGCGAGCAAATAATCAATCCCAGTTAACTTCTTCGATTCATCCTCTTAGACCATCCTTCACTGCTTCTAAGGTACGAATCGTTAATCTCCTACTCGTTCCTCTTCTTCGTAGACTTTTGGAACCCTAGATGTATCAATCACTTGACCCTTCGTGTTGATAGCGTTGAACCCTAATTTCACCTGCTCTGTGAATTTCAAACTCAATCGATCGCCCAATCAGTACAATCTGATAATCTCTTCAGCGTAATCTTGACTTTGATTGTGTAAATACGTCTCTCATCTTCATCTTTCTCAGTTTTTCATATTTGGATGGAAAAAGGAAGACATCCTCCACCACCTCATCATCTAAGACATCCTATTCCAATCCCCGTCATGCCGCCGCCGCCTTCTGCTCAACCTACCTTCCCTCCCTACAACATGCTCCCTCCACCTCAACTCATGGAGCAAAAGCTCGTCACTCAACACGGCGAGATGCAGAGACTAGCCATAGAGAACCAGAGGCTCGCTGCTACACACGGTAACCTAAGACAAGAGCTAGCAGCAGCGCAGCACGAGCTGCAGATGCTGCATTCCCAGATTGATTCGATCAAGTCCGAGAAAGAGCAGCGGATGAGCGGTTTAGCGGATAAAGTTGCGAAGATGGAGAGTGAGCTTAGGAAGTCTGAGGCTGTTAAGATGGAGATGCAGGAGGCGCGTGTGGAGGCGCGGAGCTTGGTGGTGGCCAGGGAGGAGCTTATGTCTAAAGTTCATCAGTTGACTCAGGAGCTTCAGAAGTCTCGTGCTGATGTGCAGCAAGTTCCGGCTCTCATGTCTGAACTTGATGGGTTAAGACAGGAGTATCAGCAGTGCAGGTTTATGTTATTACAAGCTCGTGGCTCTCGCTTTTTAGATATTAATAAGTTTACAGCCTTTTAATGATGTTGTTTTGTTATGTGAATCTGGCAGGGCGACGTATGATTATGAGAAGAAGTTTTACAACGACCATATAGAGTCACTCCAGGCCATGGAGAAGAACTACATGACTATGGCTATGGAAGTACAGAAACTTCAAGCACAGTTAATGAACGGAAGATCTGGTATTAAAACTGTTATATATAGCTTCATTCTTTTAAGGATTTTTCGGTTTTTTTATAAGCTTTACTTGTCAATGAAATAAAGGTGGCGCTTATGGTAACAACACCAATGCTGAACATGACGCTTCTGGCCATCAGAATGGAACTGGTTACTATGATGATGCTTATGGTCACCAGGTTCGTGAGTTTCTCTTTGCAAGCAATTTTCTTAACTCGTCTTGTATTAGTCTAGTATGAACCATACAAAATGCACCCCACTATAGTTTATTAGTTGACCATCATGAAAGGCAAAACCTATACACTTCTAGACTTTTTAGTATAAGGTTTGCTCGATTTTGACATGCTTGGAGTAAGATTTCAATGTTCTTGTATTTGTTTTGTTACTTATGCAGGGTTATGTTCCTCAACCAGCACCTGGTACCGCACCTGCACAAAATGCAGCCGTTCCCACAGCTCAATACCCTTATCCAGGACAAGGAGGATCTCAGCCAGGATACTTTCCTCCAAGACCCGGTTACTACTTCCCAAGAGGCCCTCCTCAGGGTTCATATGACCCAACAAGGTTACCCGCAGGACCACAGGGAGGTCAGTTCCCGCCTGGAACATCCAACAATACGCCTTACGGCTCTGCTGCAACAACTGGTCCACGCGGAAACCCGAGTCGTAGATGAGGCTACCCAAGACAGAGTACATAGTGATAAACAAGCCATCGTCATCCCTTGTCCCTGGTTTCGGATTTACCTACGTGGTCAAGAGATGCTGTTACAATGGTGAAGTTTTGAGTGCTATTGTTATCTGATTCTGCAAGAGCTTCTTGACTCGAGTTTTTATGTTTAAGACGGATTATCAGTGAAATGAAAGTTATATTTACCTGAATGCATAGTTTAGTCTTTCGTTTTCAAATTCAATTCCATTTTTTTTCCAAATTTTAGAACCAATCCATTGACCAAAACGTTCACCTAATTTACTTTAAAAATAAATACAGAAGAAAACGAATCTTTTTTTTTTGAACCCGAGAAGAAAACGAATCTAAATCATTTTAAAAACTGGTTAGGATGCAGTTGGTTTCCACGTCCCGCCACCCAAATCATATAATGATTAATAAAGAAAATAAAATAGTGTTATTTGTCGGAAGAAATGAGTTTATTTATTTTTCCTTTATTTTTGAGTGAAAATTGAAAGAAAAGAAAATCTTTAGTCGTCGCCGTCGTCTCTTCTCTCGCCAGATCGCCTCCTCCTTCCTCATCACAGATCCACCGTCATCGTCCAATCATCACCCCGGAGATCGAAATCGGTATCTCATCGATCTGTTTCATTCCAATTCTACTAATCTCTGTCATTTGAATCGGTAGATTCCAATATTTCCACGGAAAATTCAAACAGATCATTGCTTGTTTAAGATGTATTTAGATCTAAGTTAGTTTCAACGTATCTATCTCTCTTGTTCAAGATCTCTTGATTTTGTATCTACCAGGGATAGTAGCTTTCGAGTATCATCATCATGGACCATCTCCCCGTAGAAGTCATCGGAAACATCCTCTCACGCCTCCGCGGCGCCCGCGACGTCGTCATAGCTTCCGCGACCTGCCGCAAATGGCGCGAAGCTTACCGCAAACACCTCCACACGCTCTCATTCAACTCCGCCGATTCCCCCTTCTACCGAGACCTCTCAACAAACCGTCTCGAGATCCTCATAACTCAAACCATCTTCCAAACCACCGGACTCCAAGGCCTCTCCGTTATGATGGACGACGCCAACAAATTCTCCGCCGCAACCGTCATCGCGTGGCTCATGTACACTAGAGACACTTTGCGCTGGCTCTCTTACAACGTCCGTACGACGCCGAACGTTAACGTTCTCGATATCTGTGGGAGGCAGAAGCTTGAAGCCTTGGTGTTGGCTCATAACTCGATAACCGGTGTTGAACCGAGTTTCCAGAGGTTTCCTTGTTTGAAGTCGCTTTCGTTGAGTTACGTTAGTATCTCAGCTTTGGATTTGAATCTTTTGCTTAGTGCTTGTCCCATGATTGAGTCTTTGGAGCTTGTGAGTCTCGAGATCGCGATGTCTGATGCTCAGGTGACGATTGAGCTTAGTAGTCCCACGTTGAAGAGTGTTTATTTCGATGGGATTAGTTTGGATAAGTTTATCTTGGAGGCTGATTGTATTGAGTTCTTGCATATGAAAGACTGTGTTCTTGAGGTTTTTGAGCTTATTGGAAACGGGACGTTGAAGCATTTCAAGCTTGATGATGTGAGTGTTATACATCTTGATATCATGGAGACTAGTGATAGCCTTGAGGTTGTTGATGTTAACCATTTCACTATGGTGTGGCCGAAGTTCTATCAGATGATTGTAAAATCACAGAACCTGAGGAAGCTTCGTTTATGGGATGTGGTGTTCGATGATGACGATGAGATCATCGATCTTGAGTCTATTGCTGCTGGTTTCACGCAGCTGACTCATCTTTCGTTGAGCTATGATTTAAAAGATGGAGCTGCTCATTATAGTTTGCAAGGGAACACTCTGTTGGAGAATGTGACTGTGTTGGAGCTTGGATGGACTGTGATAAACGATGTTTTCTCGATCTGGGTCGAGGAGTTGCTGAGAAGGTGTCCGAATCTGAAGAAGCTGGTTATTTATGGGGTTGTTTCGGAGACGAAAACGCAGGGTGATTGTCAGATTCTGGCGACGTTCACGTGGTCTATTGTTCAACTCATGAGGAAATACATTCATGTTGAGGTACAGTTCGAGTATGAGTAATTGGTTCTTGTTCTTGACGCTGTTGAATGCAAGTTGAAATTTTGTAAAGATTGGGTTTTGAATTTTCATGAAGTCATTTCTCAGGTTACTTTAAAATGATATTTTCGTTCCATCGGTTCCTTTTATGTTTTACGATAATCGGAAATTTGTTGGCTACCTGAACCGAACCGATTCTTGGATGGAACTTATATTTCGGAAATAGAAAACATTTTAACATTCTCATAATATATGTTTTGCAAAATACTAACGCATTTCCACAAACACAAATTTTGTTTTTCATGTTAGAAGTACGTATATTTTTATATTTCAAATTACTAATTTTTCTTTAGTTTTTCACAAAACATAAGCATTTTATTATAAATATATTAACTA